>JAVTVY010001873.1:0-33789 GCA_036873755.1 Hanleya hanleyi | reverse complement strand
GTCAACCCATTATTGGCAGCCAGCGTACTATTCATGGAGCCGGGTGTATCCTTGTAGTACAGCGCGGCTTGCAAGTGGGATTTTTTGGCATCTGCACCGTACGACAACAGCGTCTCCATGTAGGCTCGGTACGGGTACGTATTGGTCGACGTACTGATGAGTTTATCGCTCAGACTCATATCCATCTGTTGGAACAAGGAGTGCAGCCAAAGATTCACCGGGCCTACTACCGCATCGTCCGCTAGGTCGGCCCCGGCTGCGTCCACTATTTTGGCTTTCACGTACAAGTAGGTGTGGGCTAAATCCAGGTAGGCCGTATCTTTGTTTTCAATGGTAAATTCCACAGGTCCCGTCCCCGTCAGGCTAGCCAGGGGTCGATGCTCTACCCAACGTCCTTCGGCTACACTGGTCTGGGTGGGTGGAATAGTCCACAAATCCAATTCACTGTTGGTAGACGGACACGACTCGGAGTGAATGAATGCCATTATGCGAAGATGTCTCTCCTACTACTCTTCTTCTTCTTCTTGGTCTTATTCCTCGGGGGTGTGCGTCGTCGGTGTGTTGGACGTCGAATGACTCTTCGCCGTGTCCGTGGTTGTCTTTTAAGGGCTTTGGCGATCAAGACGCTGCCTGCTTCTTTAGCCCGTCGTTTCAAGGCTTGTCGGGGTGCTGTACCTCCCATCACATCACCGGCCACGCGCAATCCACTGCGTACCGCTTGTTTCCCCACCGCTTTAACACCTCGTGTCACCAAGGGTAAGAACGTTTTCACAATGCTGCCCAGTATGTTTCCCAATCCGTGACCTCGTTGCATGCGTGCACCGCTAAAGATGGGCAAGCCTCCTCCAGTTTGTTTCTTGTAGTAGTCGGCATAGCTGGGCGTATGGCACTGGTAAGGCACGTACATTATACGAAGTGAGGAGAACGGGCTTGTCGGAAATGAAGTGTCAGCACCACTTTCCCTCGTTCGAATGCGTGTTCGAATGCGGGTGTCCCGTGTCATCTCTTATATCCACCATGATCGTGTTGATATCGGTATGTCGTACGGGCAGGTAGAGTATATGGTTGAAACTCTGGTTGACTTGATTGCCATACGTCTTGCTAATGGGCACCACCCGTAACAGAGGTGTGTTGACATCGCCCACAATATGGCTGTCCACTGCGTCCGAGTAGACGTAGAGTCCGTACATGCCTACTTTCATATCCATCACAACGTCACCGTTGTCGGTGGTGGGTCCCGTGTACACGCTGTAAGGCAGACCTAACATTTGCTGTAGTGTAGGACTGAGTTTCACAGCCACGTTAGGGCTCAGCAGGATACAGGCCTTGTCGTTGTGTGGGTTGACAGCCCAGATCACGTGATTCTTGAAGGGATAGACTTTCATGGGTTTTGAACTATTCGTGGCCTCCCGTAGAGCCTTGTACTCCAACAAGGTGAGCAGACCCTCTATGAACTTCTGGGGCGTATCGTATTGGCCTTCGGGGAGAATCAGTTTGGTTACTTTGCCTTCGTAGGTGACGTCGTACCATACTTCTTGGTCTCGTACGTTGTACCACGAGTAAGGGTACTGAATATCCACCAGTCCACATTCCCACCGGCCAGGTAAATGTAACGGTTGTGGTAATTGAGTCACATACTTGGCCAAGGTGTTGTCAGGAAACACATCGAGTGAACTATTACTGGGCAACGTCAGGTAAAACATGACGACTGAGTTGTTCTGGCTTCTGCACCGGGTTTTTATAGGGGTGCCCCTTAGTAGGGTTCCCAGGCCTTGGGCGCCTTACCTCGGCGTTGTGATCGTCGCGGTGACTTAGATCTGGTAGGTCCCCGTCGTCGTTGTGGTGTTTTGGGCGGTGACATGGGGGTCCAAGAAGAGGAGGGTGGTGGTGGTGGTGGTTGGTGTCGGGTCGATTGCTGCATAAAGGCCCAACGGTTAGGATTCCCTACCAATTCTTGAGGGGTGTGTGTGTCTTTTAATCCCTGAGCAAAGGCTTCCCAGCCCGGTGGATTAGAATGTTTGCGAGAACGTACTATATCGTTGATCAAATCGGTCATATGAGACCCCGGCACCACTTGGTTTCGAATCAGCAGTTTTCCTTTAGCGTTCCAACCCATATCGGAATTCTGTTTCACCCGGTCCAACAATAAACGCGCCTTGGTCTTGAAGGCTTTAGGCACACTGGCCAACACTTCCTCTTCCAGCTCAGGTGAGGGTGGCGGTGGTGTGAGTGTGGGCGTTGTGGCTAGTTGTGGGAGTGGTGTACTACTACTCCCTCTATATTGATCCATAAACGTCTGGTACCGGTTCAGCGTATGATGGTAGAGTTGAATTTTCTCGTGATCGGGTAGTCGACGTTGGAGTATACTATTCATCTCTTCATCCAGAGACTGGAGTTGTTGCACTGTGGCAGGCATGGGATAGGGTGATTGCAAACTCTGTAACAGTCGAGCTTCGACCAGCATCATTTTTTTCGTATGTTCCATGTTTTTTAGCGTCCCAAGATGGAGCCTAGTAACGGTCCCAGTACAGTAGCGGCTAAGGGTGCGAGGAGTGCGCCGAGAAATCCACCTCGCTGTAACACCTGTTTCTTTTTCTTGACACTACCCGTCTTCTTCACCAACGTTCGGAGACCCGCCTTGTGCCGTTGCAATTTCCCTTTCTGCAGAGGACTGAGCGGAACATTGTCTTTTAACACATTATGCGCCACTTCACACAAACACCGTACCAAGTCGGGATCCGCGCCGCGCACCAGGGCCCGGCCCACCTCCGGTGGCGCGCTGCGTAATACGCGGAGGGCCGGCGCGTGCTTGCGTATCCGTGCAGACATGATTGTGACGGCTAGAGTGGGTTGTATTCTTCTTTTATTTGGGTGTGTACACCGTCTGCACCTCTCCGGGAAAAATGTGGGTGCGCAATCGAAGGGTGGAGGGGGTGTCTTGTTTCAAGTCGATGAGTAGATACCCGTGAGCTCGTTGGGTAGCATCTTCAAAGGCTTCTCGTACAAAGGCCGTGTTTTTAGGGTACATCTGTTGGGCCAGGTGCATAATTTGGGAAGCGTCTCTGGGGTTTTTGAATAACACCACATGCTGAGCATTCAAACTAATGTTCCTGTGCTCTTTGTTCTTACTGAAGAGATTCTGCACGATGTAGATGATGCTCAACCGACGATGATGGCTTCCTTTGGTAAAGAGACGGGTGATTCGACTGTCCGTTTCCGTCATGAGATCGTCCACCACGACCAACGTATCTTTTGGCGTATCCTCAGGGGGTAAGCCTTCCACTAAGGTGAGTCCCGGGACACGTGCCAGTTCCTCGTACGCGGGTTGCCAAGCTCCATAACACCACAGGATGCGAGCTACGGGCGGTGAAATGAGGGCTGACCCGTGTTGGATGAGGCGTTGAACGAAGTGTGTTTTTCCCGACCCTGTCGGTCCAGCGATGAGACACGTGAAAGGATGCTGCCACCGAGGATCCATAGCGTCGTTTTTTTTTGTTTTTTTTTTATTTGGTGATTTGCGCTCGGCGTTCAGAGGCCCACCACCGTTGTCGTGGATCCCACCGGGGATCGTAGTCGAACGGGTACCGTTGCCGTGGTAAACGTGATTCACCGGAGTCCACTCTAAATGGTTTTAGCGTCGTAGGAGTCGTAGTGGTGGTGGTGGTGGGTGTACTAGGTTGTGGTGATGGGGTGGAAGGTTCGTCGCTTCTCAGGGTAGACGGAGGCTGGTGATCACGTGGAGTCGTAGTAGTACGGGACGTCGTAGGCGTGGGTGGATGGGTGTGGCGGTGAGGTGACGTGGTGGATGGAGTAGACCGCGTGGTAGGCGTAGGTGTCTGGGTTGATACGTGGCGGTACCTTGACGTCTTGGATGGCGTAGGCAGCGTCGTAGTGGTGGAAGTGGTGGTGGTGGATGATTGAGGTGGAATTGTTGGACGAAGGGTGTTGAAACAGGATATCACGTACCCCAAATCGAAGAACACGCCTCCAAATAAGGTACCCAGAAGCACTACTAGACACACTACAGTACCGACTTGTGCTTTTCGAGTCCGTAACAGTAAGGGTAGATGTGCACTGTCCATGGTACAACCCTACACTGAAGGATGGAGGTGATAGGGGTTAGAATTTATAGGCGTTTCATGTCACGGCCTGACACCCAGGAATTAAACGAACGGGGCCAACCTTGCCATTTGACGAAATGATAGGGGATGCCACGTCGACGTTCCGTTTTCAAAATCTTTTCCACCGTGTAGTAGTCTTTCGGTGTTTTCACGACGGGTTGTAATTCTGCTTCGTAAAACGTGCCTTGCAGTGTTTCTCCTTGTAGATCTTCCAGTTGATAGACGTGTGGCTGTCGACGTTTATGGCGAACGATGACAAAGTGCTCGTCACTCCAGTTGGGCAAGTAACTTTTCTCAAATTGTCCTTTCACTTTACTGATCCGTACCACATCTCCGCGTTTGTAACGGGGTGACGTGAATGGTGATGGACTGGGTGAGTACAGCGTACCACGCACTTGATGTTCGTTGCGTTCTGTCACATCGAGGGGAGCTCGCTGGATACTGCGATGATAGGCTCGATTGTACCCTTGGACCAGTTGAGGTAGTACATCGATGTACCGTCGGGTGTTTTGAGCAGTAAAATACTTGTACATTCGTCCTTTGAAGGTCCGATTGAATCGTTCCACCACAGAGGCTTTGGTCTCGTTGTACGTATGGAAGAAAAATACCTTCTGTTTCTTAAGAAAGGCTTGAAAGGGTCGGTTGAGAAATTTTGTGCCTTCATCCGTTTGCAAATAGAGGGGTTTGCGCCCCGTCTTGAAAATCTGCTGGAACGCCCGTACCAGATTCTCTCCTGTTTTGGTGCGAATGGGTATTACCCATGCATACTTGGATAAAATATCGATACAGGTCAACATGTACCGATGTCCATCATTGTGGGGTGCAAATCGACTCATATCCACTAAATCAGCCTGCCATTGTGCGTCTATGCCTCCTACGATGACTCGGTTACGGCGAAAATGTCGTCGGGCTGCTCGATGTAAACTATAAGTGTCTTGGGTTTTTAAGCAGTCTCGAACTTCAGTTCGACTGATGCCTTGGGAATGGGCAGCTCGAGCGAGCGCTCCCACAGCGCTATACGCGGCTGGACTGGTAGGGTTGTAATACAAATCGGTTAACACCTTGTTCACTGTAGATGCCGACCCCTTTTTTCCCTTTCGGGATCCCCTCATCACTGTCTTCCTACCCCTCATCGGGGTGCCCCTGGGTCCCCGTCCGGGTGTGGTGTGTTCGCTTCATCAGGTGACACTGATACTCTAGCCTCTGTGCATCCTATAGATATAGTACTTTTCTGTTCCCCGGCTGTATCGGGTTCATGTAGTTGTTCATGAGGTTCAGCCAGCGCGTCCTCCATAGCACGAGCCCACGCCAACTGGTCTGATGATCGCTCGTCCGGTGTAAACAGCTGGACCACAATAGGCACCACTTTCTCCACGGCTGACCACAGATCGGGGACTAGGGTGAAGCCTCGCGTAGGGTCTTGGTAGCGGCCCAGGCGTAGGAAGAAGGTGGTACGGTATACGTAGATGGCATTGTCTATGTGGATGAGGTGTCCGTCGAGGTCACCGCTCAACACCCGTTTAAATTTGGTCCAGCCGTCACGAGGTAGCGTCACCGTATTCGATACGGTCTCAGCGGGTGCCCAGCAAATATCTCCACGGTCTTCCACCAGGGTGACTTTATCTTCATAGACGTGTAACCCCACCTGGGGTGTAAGGGGCAGGATGGCTCGTAGGTCGGATGACATGCTTGCTCCAAATGTCGAACGGTGAATGACACACACTCTGTCTCACCCCTGGTATTTATAGTGTCAGGTGGGCACAGACATGAGTCGTACTATTCTGTGAGGGGGTCCTGTAGAGAGAGTACTTCATCAACCATGGGGACTACTTGTTGCAAAGCCGTCCATAGATCGGGGTCCAGAGTAAAACCACCTCGCTTGAGACAGAGGAGTCGAGCAAAATAGGGACCGCGGAAAATGTAGACGTCGTCACACAGGTGAATGCTATCACCGTCGAGGTTACCGCATAACACGCGTTTCAAGGTAATCCAGCCTTCCGGGGATAAAGAGACACGCGCTGGTTCAGACGTACACCAACACCTACTGTCGTCATCGATGAGCTCCACGCGTTGGTGATACAACAATAGGGTGCAGTCCGGTGTAAGAGTGCGGGTAGCTACAGACTGCGCCTGGGGGTGGAGTACGTCGTGGACGTCGGTGATAATAGCTTTCAGCGCCTGCCATAATGCCGGACGGAGTAGGATAGAGGCACCACCACACTGTTCTAACCGGGGAAAAAAAGAATCATCTCTACCACTTCGTAGGTAGACACCGACTCCCACGTGCATGAAATCGACTTCGGGCTCTTTTCCCTGTAACAACCGTGTCAATAGAGTCCATCCTGCTAGGGTTAAACATAGCTTCACCTCTCGGGGATGTTCTTCGATGAGCTGCAGTTCATGGTCATAGACGATGAGGATGACGTCAGGCGTGAGTTGGAAGAAGGCAAGCTCCGCTCCGTGCGCTGCCATAGTGGGTGAATGACAAAACACCGACGAGGCAAATGTGTATATATCGATTCTTGCCCCTTGGTGAAAGTCCGTGATGACTCGTCAGTAAAAAAAACCCTAGTCCGTAGCCGTACACGTTATAGGTGCGCACCTCTCTCTATCCGTACCCGTAACCGTTCTAGTTTTTATTCCACCCTCACCCTTCGTGAAAATCCTTGATGACTCGTGAGTAAAAACCCCTAGTCCGTAGCCGTACACGTTATAGGTTTTTTTTCGCACCTCTCTCTATCCGTACCCGTAACCGTTAGAGTTTTTTATTCCACCCGCCCCGTTGTCCGTGATGATTCGCGCTGTAATGTTATCTGCAATCATTTAACCTGGGAATTGGCCATAGACGAATTTTCGTGCAAAATATGTGGATTCAGAGTTAACCCAGGAAGGGTGGTCGCACGTGGGCGTAGTCACCCATCAGCGATGTGTACATCGACTCTCATATTATTAATACACGCAATCATTTAACATGGAAATTTTCCACGAGACGAATTTCGTGCAAAATGACGGGATTCTGGCGTAACCCAGGAAGGGTGGGAGCCCCACTATTGGCCAATGAGATGTCTATAAAAAGAGCCAATGAAATGGCTACAAAAAAAGCCAATCCGCTAGCCCTAAAAAGAACCAATGAAGCCAGTATCACCGAGGTTGAAACAGCCAATGAAAATGACCTGTATGTCAGTATAAAGCCAGCGGGAGCATGGTGAGCGGCATTCCAAAACCTTTCACAATACTGACAAGACGTATGAACGATATGAACAACAACAACAACCAACAAGCTGCAGCACGCCAGGAGAGCGGGAGAATGGAAAATTTTAACCGTGTGGTAGCGAGGATGTCCACCACGACAGGCGCTGCAAAAATGGAGGCAGACTGCCGAGAAAAAGACAAGCTCATCAAAGAGGTGAAAGAATTTTGGCTACATGAAATTCAAGGCTGGTGCCGCCATGCGGATAATAATTTCAACCAACAAGTGGCCAAGATTCTTCGGACCCTCATCATCCTTGCAAGAACGGTGACAGATGAAGAGTGGCTGGTCTATCTGAAAGCGGCGATGGACGAGATGTACCCTCCCCCTCCACTACCAACACAAGAACAACAACAACAACAACAACAAGTGGAGGCGGCCTCTACCATTCCACCCGCCAACATACTAGACGATCTACCCATTCATGCTGACGACCCCAATGACGAACAACAACAACACCGGTACAAACTGAGGCCAGGCTATACATATTTTCCCGTCAGCGACATGTAAGGAGTAGACAGGAAAACTCCCCCTGAAGAAATCAGGGTCAACAAATTGACTTCAACGGCCCTTTTCAGGGCCAACCAATTGTTGTCGAAAGAGAACTTCTAACTTGGCACAAATACAAATCACAGGTCCTACATCATGTCCTCTTTATTCTATAGTATTACCAAACTGCAACACCAAAAAAACAATCCCTGCCCCATCAACGGCCCTTTTCAGGGCCAACCCCTTACTTCCAAACACACAGGGGTTTTTTTTTTCTCAGTGTTTTAGGGCTAACCCATGCAAAAATTTGGTGCAAAATGAGCGGAATGATTGCAGATAACATTACAGCCCGAATCATCACGGACAAGGGGGCGGGTGGAATAAAAACTAGAACGGTTACGGGTACGGATAGAGAGAGGTGCGCACCTATAACGTGTACGGCTACGGACTAGGGTTTTTTACATTTTAACATGGCAAATTTAGACTAGGTGAATTTGGTGTAAAATGAAAGGGGGTTCTGTCGTGACCCAGAATGCATTGGGGTAATATTATAAAGATAGAAATGGACTTTAACGTGGAAATTGATGTGTTATTTACCTATTGTTACCTAGGTATGTGTGCATGTGCAGGAGTTGGTGTTATTTTTTTTATTTTGTGCTTTTGAGTTTACAAGTTTCCTCTTTCGGAAAGATGGGTTGGTCCTAAAAAGGACCTTTGGAAGATGTAAGCGATTACATCGTTGGGGACAGGTGGCATTGTCTTCTCACAGTACACACCGGGCATGTCAACGCTACGAGTTCACACACTAGGGGATTGTAATCGTCGGGAAGCTCTGGTAATCGGGCATGTCGGTGTATACAGGCTATACACAAGGCTTGATGCCCACAGGGGAAAATGGCGTATTTGGCGAAGTGATTACAGCATTCCACGCAGCGTAAATAGGGTGCTGCTTGGCATTCTGTGTTGGGTGCCAGTCTTCTTTCTATTGCGGTAGCGTAGTGGATGACCTCTTCAATTTGTTCCTTTTGTTTTCCCCTTATGTTTCTGTTTAGTCTTCTTTTGTATTTTCTTGACTTTTTCTTCACTTCTTCTTCTCCTTCTTCTTCTTCCTGTTCTTCTTCTTCCTCTTCTTCTTCTTCTTTTTCTTTTTCTTTTTCTTTAACTTGGAGGCTTTGTTGTTGTTTGTAGATATCTTCTAGCACTCGGTCCATTTCGTCAAATCGTTGGTATTCGAGTGCCGTAAGATCCGGTGTCACTCCTGGGGGGTCACTAAGATCCGGTGTCGCTCCTGGGGGGTCAATAAGATGCGGTGTCGCTCCTGGGGGGTCTTGATTATGGCCGCCCTGTGGTTGGTGTTCATCTTTAAATAAGTCTTGTATAATAGCATCCAACCATGGGTCATCATGTACCATATCGATGTTCCCGAGCAGTTGTAGTTCATCATCATCATTTATCATGAAGTCTGGTAACAGGTTGTCAATATCCATGGTTTCACCTTCAGCCATGATGTAATTGTGAATGAATCAGTAAATACTGCGCGCTATTTATAGTGTAACGCGCGGACGTGAGCGTAATTTTTTAATTTTATATCACATCTTTGTGCTCATTTACGCTGGAGAAATATTTTTGTGTTTCTTTTCCAATTTTAAACCGGTGTGATTTTGCAATAAATGCGAGTGCACGTATAAAATTTATTTCAAGTTGAACTGGGACAACTGATCGTGTAGCATTTAAAAATTTAGAAGGGTAGGGGTAGACTAAGCCACTATTTTAATGATTTTATCGATTTTTAGACGCGTAACGCTATGGTTAGGGTAGTGTAGAAAACCCGGTACACTGGAAATAAATCGGTTTTCCTGGGTAAAAATACGTCAAGTATGTTCCTCACAGCCTTATAATGTCACCCTGAAAATTGTAGCTGGTTTATCGAAAGAAAACTAGGGAATTTTATCGTATCACACCGGCTACGGTAACACAGCCCTATACAGTGTGCAGACAAAATGTGAGTACAGCTATGGGTGTCAAATGGGTGTGTTAGTGTAGCCCGTGTGATACGATAAAATTTCCTAGTTTTCTTTTCGATAAACATGCTGCAGTGAACTCACATTTATTGCAAAAAATGAGACCGGTTTAAAGTTGGGAAAATAAAACACAAAACATTTTTAGCAGGTACCATGCCGCCATGTTGCACCCACTCACACGCCGCCATTTTGTACACACAGGCCGCCATTTTGGACACACACTTGCACCCACTGACACGCCGCCATTTTGTACACACAGGCCGCCATTTTGACCACACTTGCACCCACTGACACGCCGCCATTTTGTACACACAGGCCGCCATTTTGTACACACACGCCGCCATTTTGAACACACAGGCCGCCTAGACTATAAATAACGCGTAGTATGTTGCCATTTATTCACAACTACAATCATGGGTACAAGACGAAGGCTATTCAACGATCCTAGAGAACACAGAGAGGTGATTACGAGTGAAGAACATAACGATGGAGTGACAATAATTACAAGCTTTGAGCAGGTTATTGCCGACGAAACGATGATACGGCGAAGTGAAGAACAACTCGAAGAGCTCAGGAGGGAGGCAATGGAAGAAGATGCGAGGTTGATGAGACGGCGAAGTCAAGAACAAGACGAGGAGATAAGGAGGGTGGCAATGGAAGAAGATGAGGATGTAACTGATGATGAACTCCCCGATCTAGAGTGGTTAAACAGTAACAGACCTCCAGCAAATACAACGGCTACCCAAACACCAATTATAACAACGCCGGCTACCGAAACAACGCCACCAACAACAACAACAACAACAACAACAACACCACCACCATGCTCTTGGGCCGAGGTAACCCGCCTGAACGAACAGGTGAACCGCCTAAACCAACAGGTGACCCACCAAAACGAACAGATTAATGAAATGAGGGAAGACATGGGTCAAATGGACGCTGTGAAGTTTAAACTACAACAAGACCTACATAAGGAAAACAGTAAATCAAACTGTAGCGTGTGTACAGACGACGAAAGCCTGTACACCCTATTTCCGTGCGGGCATTTATGCCTATGTGAAGAATGCTGGGTGATGCTAACATGTATAGGGGACACGTGCCGCTGCGCTGAAATGGACGAACAGCATTTAAAGATCAAGTGTCCCGTGTGTAGGAAGCAAGTGGCCGGGGTAAAGAGAATCTACCGCTCCTAAAACAAGTGTCGTAACACTTTTCCAAAGGCCCTTTTTAGGGCCAACCCATGTTTTCGAAAGAGAACTTCTAAACTCAAAGCACAAAAAAAAACCCAGCTCCCATCACCCCTATGAAAAAACCTAAGGTCTTCACCACAATAGACTCTTAATGTTGAATTTTTTTAATACTGTGGTTCACACTGTTATGTGTGGTGGGTACATGTTATGTACAGGTAAATTCGAAATTAACAGCAACATCCGACAGACAGGCCAGATTGTATACCTGCCTACATCATAGTGGCTGTCAGTTGATGTTGCTCCCGCAGGGATCCGGTCCGATTTCGGTGTATTATACAAATAAAGTTTAGCTGCGGCCTATTTCTTCCAAATTTAATTCTGCTTTGGGTCATGTTTTTATAGAATGTTAGTTATCCGTAGGCAATTTATGTAAATAATAAGATTTATCTATAAAAGATAAAAGCCACATTATTTCATATTGACCAGGTGTTGGGGGAGAGTTATCCCCCCATTAGTGTGACTTTATAATTTACTGACATGGGTGACCTCCCTTTGACCGTCAGTGACAATGCTGGCATAGGCTTTGACCTTGAGGTTTACGGGTCAATCTTCCTTTTCCGGCAATCGTATGGCCTCAACCACCCTCGTTTCGGAGAGAGCAAATTTAATCGAAATTAACCCAGCCTCCCTCCCATACAACTCGTCCTCTCACATAAGGTGTGGAGTTAATGTTGAATTTTTTAATACAATTATCTTTTGCAAAAGAATGAACACTAACAGCCATTTTTTTCAATTTTCTACTATTTTTATTAACACAAATAGAATGAACGTGTTCACCAGACTCTGGGTATTGAATTTTTAATACAATTATACGCTATGAAGGCGCTTCAATGCACATAGAATGAACATAAAATGAACATAGTGTAGGAATACGTCAGGAGAGAAGCCGTATTTTCAGCTTGAGCAAGACTGGCAGATGATAATGTCTGAATGTTCCAATGCAATAAGACTTGAAAATGTTCAATATTTATACAACAAGACAATAGAATGAACGTCTTCAGTAAAAACTCCGAGTATTGAATTTTAATACAATTAACAGTAAAACTCTGAGTATTGAATTTTTAATACAATTATACGCTATGAAGGCGCTTCAATGAACGTGTAGGAATACGGTAAATGTTTTCAACACCAGACTTGTTCAATAGTTATGCAACAAGACTTGTTTGAACTCATCATCGTCTTTCCGCCCCTGGTGCACGTAGATGTAGGTAGCAATCTGTTCACGTGGAATTCTGGGAGCGCAGGCAGCTTCCAATGCCAGAGCAATTTGCTCCTCGGTCACGCCCTGTAGTGCCTCAGTGATCAGCGCGTATGAGGGTACACTATTCTCCACACACGTATGCATGTTTATCGGACTGTTGTTCCCACAGCCTGCACATGCTTCGATACGCAAGTGTCGAATGCGAGGTCTGACATGATCCAGGAATGTGTCGATGTACTTCTTACAAATATACTGAGTCACCTGGTCAGACAGGGCTTCATGAATTATAGCTGTGAGACTCTGCAACTTCCGCCACGCCGTTATTTTCAAGGTGACACCCTGAGGACAAGGAACACGCTCTTGCGTATCTAACCTCATTTTCCATTTGCGTATAAGCACCAGGAGCTGGTCGTTGAAATAGGCACAGCTGACAAAGATGTCGTCACCCACATAAAATTTCGCTTCGTCACTCCCCTGGTCGCGAATAACCGCATCGATGGCGTAATCAAGGGTCTGTAGTTTTAGCCAGGTGTCGTACGTTAAGGCGATATGCCTAGCTGGTCTGTCGTTAAAGGCCGGTGCGTTAAAATGCACTTCTTCGTCTTTGACACTCACAGTTAAATAGGCTGAGAGCTCCCAAATGTTCGTGTGGGCTGCCTGGTAGGCCTGCTGGATAATGTTATTGATCTCCTGCACAGACATAGGAAGTTGCACCTCTTCTTCTTTCACGGGCTCAGGCACTTGCTGGGGCACTGGCTGAAGCACTGGCTCAGGTATTTCTAAAGGTGTTAGTCGGGGCCGTTTGGATCGTGCACCGCGTTTGGCAGGTGTATGCTCTGGGGTGGTGTGCGTGGCTAAGATATCATCATCTTGTATAACGTGGGTTTCAAGTAGATCTGCTAGTTCTTCATTTCCCGTCTTCTTCAGCGCCTCCACGAAGGCTAGAAATGCATAGGGGCCACGGCGCAGTAGACCATCGATGAGGGCTCTGTTTTGTCCTGAAGTGGTTTTCTCAGCCATGATATCTTCGCGACCGTGTTTCAGGAGTATGTTTTCCTCCATAAACAGATCACATAATTCGGCCACATGCTGCATTTCATCAATGAGGCGAACACGGTACTTTTGAAGCGTAACTAGGTCGGCTGACTGCATGACTGTGGGCTCAGGCTGGTGAGTAACTGCTACGGTGAATTTGCACTGGTAAAATGAAAAAAAGTAAAAGGTTCTCCACAGCTCATACAAGCAGGCAAGCAGGCTGGCTGGGCAGGCAGGCTGGTCAGGTCAGGTCAGGTAAGTCAGGCAGGTAGTGCAATGAATACACCCCACCGCTAAAAATCGCCTCCTTTTATACATTTTTCTACAATCCGCCATTTTGTACACAAACGCCGCCATTTTGTACACAAACGCCGCCATTTTGACCACACAGGCCGCCATTTTGTACACAAACGCCGCCATTTTGTACACACAGGCCGCCATTTTGACCACACAGGCCGCCATTTTGTACACAAACGCCGCCATTTTGTACACACAGGCCGCCATTTTGACCACACAGGCCACCATTTTGTACACAAACGCCGCCATTTTGAACACACAGGCCGCCATTTTGTACACAAACGCCGCCATTTTGGACACACAGGCCACCATTTTGACCACACAGGCCGCCATTTTGTACACAAACGCCGCCATTTTGTACACACTCCCACAGCCGCCATTTTGTACACAAACGCCGCCATTTTGACCACACAGGCCGCCATTTTGTACACAAACGCCGCCATTTTGTACACACTTGCACCCACTGACACGCCGCCATTTTGTACACACAGGCCGCCATTTTGACCACACTTGCACCCACTGACACGCCGCCATTTTGGACACACACGCCGCCATTTTGTACACACAGGCCGCCATTTTGAACACACACTTGCACTCAGTGACCCCTGTGACGTCATAGTTACATCCGGGTGAAAGTAGGCTCGAAATGTGTTTACGCTACTACTGTCTATCCATTAATATTTTATTGTTATGCGTACTTGGATTAAATATTTTACATTCGGTATCAGCGAATAGTTTAGTAGCGAAAGTAATACCCAAACGTATTTTACCCATCAGCGCAGTTTTTCTATGTCACGTAACTGGAGTGTGGGCGGAACGCGGTTTGCTATGCATGTTGGTCAAGGGTTCGCCTTTGGCTCACAAATAGAAACCTTGACGTGGTGAAGATGCTGCTCGGCGGGTGATGGAAATAGGTTCAAAATGACCCCAATATGATAAGCTATAAAGTAACAGAGTGCCAGGTCTCAAGTTTTTGTCCTTCCGGAGATAGGATAGAAAGTTTTGTAGGGGCGGAGAGCCTAATGGCCTCCCCCAGGACTGGTAAATTTAAAAATTTGAAATGATCAATCACGTGCTTCAAATCTGACAGATATCACATGAGATACATTTGCGTACACTTCGCCATCCGTCTTACTGTGTATAGATGACCCAGGTGGTTACAGGTTGCCTAGAGATAGTGTTGTTCCTATAAAACCACATTCAACTGATACCTACATGGATTCTACGCGAAAACTATGGATTCTTTGAAATGAGTGTCGACTGCCGAATTCCGAATATGACAACTAGTTATATTGCAAGACGAAAAATTCTTTTTTAGAATTTGATGCTGTATGTTTGCATTTTTGCTCATTCAATGAGTAATGTACACCGCGTAAATTTTTCAAATATACAATTGTACTTTCAGCATGGATCACAGATATCACAGGAACGTATGGGTGGGCATTAATCGTGATTGGTTGTTTTATGCTGGTCGGGCTAGCCTTGTTCATCACCGTCCGACTTATGCTGTGCAGATTGCAGGGACAAGTCAGGATATCACGAGAAGGACAGAAGACCGATAAATTCGGTCAAATAAACTCGGTGTACACAAGTGATACAAAAGCTTGAAGAATACGTCTGTCAGCCTCACTATAACAGCCGTATACGTATATATGGGAATTGAAAGAAACAAGGGAGACGAATACATTTGTTGTGATATTGTAGCGTTTGGTCGTAATTGATATATAGGTATAACTTATAAGACGTCGTTGTTGTATGCTATTTTGTGTGACATGATCATAGAAGTTCCGGTTTTCATCACTTCATGTAATCTGTCTTGCTAGTATAAAACCATTTTTGTTGTATAACTATCTACATCTATCTATATATAGATAGAGAATAACTTCCTCGGACACTCGGATGTTTATATCTATTGATCTGACCGGGACAACTGCCCTTAGTAGTATATAAAGAATGTTTCGAGTATCCTTCTCCCCGGATGTAACTATGACGTCACAACTTCCTATGGTGGCGCCATCTGTACACTTTGGATGCAGGGGAGGTCACGGGGAGGTCACAGAGGTCAAGTGCAGTATAGTTCCGGCAGAAGGACCAAAAGCTACCTCCAACACAGGAGAGTTCCAATTGTTGGAGGGGATGTATTCAGAATGTATTCATCCGCGGTGATGCGGTCTGGCAGCGGTTTTGGCGGTGATTCGGTCTCGGGAAAAAGCTTCCGCGGAGAAAAAGTAGTCCCTAGATAAAATGGTCCGATGGGGTCGAGTGAGGTATCAAAGTGAAGCATTCGTGAAGGGGCATCTAATGGGCTGGGTGTGGGGTTGAAATATCGGCATTCTGCGCATGCGCGGTGGCCCAAGGGTATGGAAATAGACGTTTTGGGATGTAGGGGAGCCCCTAATGGTCCAATGGGGTCGAGTGAGGTATCAAAGTGAAGCCTATGTCAGGGGGCATCTGATGGGCTGGGTGTGGGATTGAACTATCGGCATTCTGCGCATGCGCGGTGGCCCTAGGGTATGGAAATAGACGTGTTGGAGCTAGGGGAGCCACTAATGGACCAATGGGGTCGAGTCAGGTATCCATGTGAAGCATTCGTGAAGGGGCATCTGATGGGCTGGGTGTGGGGTTGAACTATCGGCATTCTGCGCATGCGCGGTGGCCCAAGGGTATGGAAATAGACGTTTTGAGAGCTAGGGGAGCCACTAATAGTCCAGTGGGGTCATATGAGGTATCCATGTGAAGCATTCGTGAAGGGGCATCAGATGGGCTGGGTGTGGGGTTGAACTATCGGCATTCTGCGCATGCGCGGTGACCCAAGGGTATGGAAATAGACGTTTTGGAGCTAGGGCAGCCCCTAATGGTCCAATGGGGTCGAGTGAGGTATCAAAGTGAAGCATTCGTGAAGGGGCATCTCATGGGCTGGGTGTGGGGTTGAAATATCGGCATTCTGCGCATGCGCGGTGGCCAAAGGGTATGGAAATAGACGTTTTGGAGCTAGGGGAGCCACTAATGGTCCGATGGAGTCGTATGAGGTATCCATATGAAGCCTATGTGAGGGGGCATTTGTCTGGACTAGTGGCTCGAGCGTTGTCCCCATTCTGCGCATGCGCAGACAGGGAATTGTGGGAAAAGGGTACGAAAATAGACGATCTGGGATGTAGGGGAGCCCCTAATGGTCCAATGGGGTCGAGTCAGGTATCAAAGTGAAGCCTATGTGAAGGGGCATCCAGTCATGGGTGGGTGCATGTAAAAATTTTCCTGAAAAACAAAAATACGGAACACGGACTTTATCGAAAAATCTGGGAAAATGCCTATATGGGGTATGGGGGGGTATATAGGTCGCCGGGCTTAACGGGGCTTGCCTATCAATAGAGTTATCTCCCCCTAGTTCCAGGGTGGGTGTATGTACAATTTTTCCTGAAAAAATACGGAACACGGACTTTATCCTAAATTACGGCAAAATGCCTATATGGGGTATGGGGGGTATAGGACCATCCTGGGAAACCTACTTCTCGACATTTGCGGTATAGGTTGTGGGGTCTCGTTTTCTTAGTCTCGTCAAGACAAACATGATAGGAAGTGTCCCGGAGCGAATCGGTGAAATTTTTGAAAAAAGTCGCCGAGACCCATATAGTCCCATACTGGGGGTATAGTACCAATGTTTGTCCCCCTGGGAAACCTACTTGTAGACATTTGCGGTATAGGTTGTGGGGTCTCGTTTTCTTAGTCTCGTCATTTAGAACATGATAGGGAGTGTCCCGGAGCGAATCGGTGAAATTTTTAAAAAAAGTCACTGAGACCCATATAGACCCATATAGGCCCATACTGGGGGTATAGGATCAATGTTTGTCCCCCTGGGAAACCTACTTCTATACATTTGCGGTAGGGTTGTTTGGATTTGTTTTTCACGTCTCGTCATTTAGAACACGATAGGAAGTGTCCCGGAGCGAATCGATGAAATTTTTGAAAAAGTCACCGAGACCCATATAGACCCATATAGGCCCATACTCGGGTATAGGACCGATGTTTATCCCCCTGGGAAACCTACTTCTGTACATTTGCGGTAGGGTTGTTTGGATTTGTTTTTCACGTCTCGTCATTTAGAACATGATAGGAAGTGTCCCGGAGCGAATCGGTGAAATTTTTGAAAAAAGTCACTGAGACCCATATAGCCCCATATAGTCCCATACTGGGGGTATAGGATCAATGTTTGTCCCCCTGGGAAACCTACTTCTATACATTTGCGGTAGGGTTGTTTGGATTTGTTTTTCACGTCTCGTCATTTAGAACACGATAGGAAGTGTCGCGGAGCGAATCGGTGAAATTTTTGAAAAAAGTCACCGAGGCCTGGGTAGGCTCATAGAGACCCATATACTGGAGTATACGCCCAATGTATGTATAAATCCATACTGGGTGGACGTGTTAGGATCTAGGTGGGCCACTAATGGTTCAATGGTGTCGTATGAGGTCTTACTTTGAAGCTCTCATGCAGGAGCACTTGACTACACTAATGGTTCGTCCGTGTTCAATAGTCTGCGCATGCGCAGCCTGGCCGTAATAGAGAAAGCAGGCATTTTTGGGGTATGTGGGTGTGTGTTTGGGGTAGATATGGGCTATTCACGGTTCGAATGGGTCGTGTGAGGTATCAGTGTGAAGCTTGTGTGGGGTAGAGTCAGAATGGCGTGTTTTTGAATGCATGTCGCGTCAATATGCGCATGCGCAGTCTGGCCGTAGTAGAGAAATCAGGCATGTTGGGGGGTATGTGGGTGTGTGTTTGGGGTAGACATGGACCGCTATTGGTCCGAATGGGTCGTGGAAGTTGTCAAAGTGAAGCTTGTGTGGGTTAGACTCAGAATGGTGTGTTTTTAAGCGCAAGTCGCGTTAATCTGCGCATGCGCAGTTGATTGTAGTAAGTAAAGTGGCCATTTTGGGGCAGTACATGAAGGTATTTGGGGTCGAGGTGGGCTATTCACGGTTCGAATGCGTCCTGGAAGATGTCACCTTGTAGCTCTCGGGGTGTAGACCCCGATTTGAGGGCTGTTCACGTCACCTGTGACGTCATCGGTGACCTCATTAGTACGAGTAGTAAGTAAAGTGGGTATTTTGGGGCAGTGAAAGGAAGGTATTTGGTGTAGAGGTGGACCATCCTTGGTTCGAATGCGTCCTGGGAGGTGTCATTTTGTAGCTCTCGGGGTGTAGACGCCGATTTGGGGGCTGTTCGCAGCATCTGTGACGTCATTGGTGACGTCATCAGTACGAGTAGTAGCGAAAGTGTGCATTTTGGGGCAGTGAAGGAAGGTATTTGGGGTAGGGATGCTTCATCCTCAGTCCGAATGCGTCGTGTAGTTTTCGGCGTGCAGACCTCGATTTGAGGGCTGTCCACAGCATCTGTGACGTCATTGGTGACGTCATCGGTAGGAGTAGTAGCGAAAGTGAGCATTTTGGGACAGTGAAGGATGGTATTTGGTGTAGAGATGGACCATCCTTGGTCCGAATGCGTCACGGGAGGTGTCATGTTGTAGCTCTCGGGGTGTAGACTCCAATTTGAGGGATAGCCACAGCATCTGTGACGTCATTGGTGACGTCATCAGTACGAGTAGTAGCAAAAGTGAGCATTTTTTAGCAGTGAAGGATGTTACTTGGTGTAGACATGGACCATCCGCGGTGCGAATGCGTCGTGTGAGGTGTCATCTTGTAGCAACGCCCACCAACGCCATTCTTAATGCTTCAACGCCCTGGTGAAATAGCTCAGAAGCTCTGATATTCCATGCAATTGTCACTAATTCTTCGAAATGCAGTGACGCCCGTCAACGCCCGTCGTTACACCTTAACACTCTAACATAACGCCATGATATAGACCGGAGAGAGAACAACAACAGCAACAACAACAACAAGGATGACACATGAGAGAACAACAACAACAAGAAGTTTTTTCATATAGTTTATTCTCCCCAATGTTACATCATACCCACGCTGGGGGAGCCGCGTTGGATATATTTACAATCCAAGAAGATTCTTGTCCAATCACAGGCCACCATTTGTATCTGTCATATTCGTTCCTGTCCGTTAGATGTATTCTCGGCTACTCTTGTCCAATCAGAAGTCGCCATTTCAGAAAGTTCCATCTTCGGCCATGTTCGCTCTGAACCGTTTGTTCTAATTCGTGATCGGGCAGGCCAGGATACCGTTGAGGAAACATATCCTCAGATAGTTGTTTGCGCATTCTGAGTATCTATCAGTGCATGGGTGAATACTTTCAGCCGATGGGGGTGGTGGGTCAGTTTAACCACGAAGAACGTAACATTGGTGACCCTCTCCACTATCCACTTGGTGTTGGGACGCTGTTCATAGGCCCATTCCAAGGGATCCACAGTGTCCAGTTGGGCCAGCATCGTCTCTAGCGACGCCCGATTGGTGATTGTGAAAGGATGGTCGTACACTGGGTTGATGGCACTGGAATAGAAATAGCACAATTCACGCGTCATCTTATGGCATAAGATGTACCCAAATGCTACATTTAATGTGAAGGACGTAGGTTGGTCATTGAAGATGGCTTCCACGTAGCTGCGTAGACGGGCGAGATCGGTCAGTCGGAAATTGTACAAGTCCAATATAGGGCGATGGCGGTGGAAACAGTGTCGGATCATGGACCAATGGCGTCCACTGGTGGAAACCTTTGCGCGCCGGGGTCAAAGGTCAGTTCCGGTCACGTGAACGGAAGCGGAAGTGACCTCACAGTTGGTCAAAGGTCAATAAGGCCAGTGTCCCGTTAAATCGAGCCTTATTGACCTTTGACCTCAGAAATTTGCATATGACGTCACTTCCGGTTTGGGTGAATGAGGCGTGACCTTTGGACATGTCCAGACTTGTTTGTGTTTGTCTGGGGTTTTTCCCCACAATGGCGGCTAATGGCGGCTAATCTGTGGACTGCGTCGAAAGACTACCGTAGGGACCCCAAGTCCCCGAGATATGGAAAAATCCGGTGCTTATCGATTGGCTGATTGTTCGACCGCTGATTGGTTCTTTTTCTCGACCGCTGATTGGTCCAAATGGAACTGCCCATCCTTCCCAGGTTAATCTAGAATCCTACCAAGCTCGTAATCACCGCCACATCACGCATACACACATACACGCATACACACACGCACACACATACACACAGACGCATACACGCACTCGCGTACACACACAAACATACACATACACACGCACTCATACACACACGCATACACACTCTCGGAAGCACACACAGACGCATACACACACATGTATACACACACACACTCACACACATACATACACACACACACAGGCACACACACACACACATACACATACACGCATACACACTCTCGCAAGCACACACAGACGCATACACACACACACGCACACGCACACGCACTCACACACATACACCCACATACACACAGATACATACACACAGACGCATACACATACACGCATACACGCACACGCGTACATACACACACACACCCACACGCGCGCAAGCCCACACACACACACGCGTACACACGCAAGCACACACACACACACACACGCACACAGACGTATACACACAGACACATACACCTACATACACACAGATACATACACACAGACGCATACACACGTACACACACACACGCACACACAGATGCATGCACAGTGACGCACACATGCATACGCACAATATGACTGACCATTCACATGCAGGCCATGAGAGCTTCTGACCTGGGCCTGATAGAAGGCCGAGATGGTGGAACATTCGTGAACATCCTAGGGTACATGGTGCACCACAGAAGCGTGCGCCTGTTTGACGTCCGCGCCTACATCCGGGTTTTTGTCGCTGACGTCCGCGCCTACATCCGAGTTCTTGTCGCTGACGTCGAAGTTGAACTGATTGTGCTAAAAATAGATCAACAGCTAGCTTGCTATTAGAAGGAAACGGCCTGGCCGTTTCATCAGACACTCTGTCAACCACCAAGATGTTCACTTGTACTACGTGCTCGAAATCATTCACTCGCCGGCACGACTTGCGCCGCCATGAGGCTACCAAGCACGATGGAACCGCCCGGTATAGCTGTACGATATGTAGGCCTACACTGTCGTTTCAGCGCCCTGATCATTTACAGCGCCATGAACGTTCAATTCATGGGCCACCCAAGCGTCCATGCGAAGAATGTGGTCAACTCTTCAAACGACCCAGTCAGTTAAAACGGCATGAGCGTTTGATTCATGGTCCGTCACCACGGTATGAGGGACAACTTTCCACTAAAGAGGCACCCAGGAGGGACAGATCCACTGAAGATGAACCGGGGAGGAGAATGCCACTGGTGATGCGATCACGGAGAGCCCGCCTATACCCACAGCTGAGAAGAGCCTAGATAACCAGCCGGTCCCTAGCATTACTGTTTCCAGTCATACGCCTGACAACAACGAACATTTTCTGGAAGATGCGGTGGATGTTCCCAGCGATCTCTTACCCGAAGATCATCCAGTGAGTGAGATGTGTCGACGCCATTGGTCCATGATCCGACACTGCTTCCACCGTCATCGCCCTATATTGGACTTGTACAATTTCCGACTGACCGACCTCGCCCGTCTACGCAGCTACGTGGAAGCCATCTTCAATGACCAACCTACGTCCTTCACATTAAATGTAGCATTTGGGTACATCTTATGCCATAAGATGACGCGTGAATTGTGCTATTTCTATTCCAGTGCCATCAACCCAGTGTACGACCATCCTTTCACAATCACCAATCGGGCGTCGCTAGAGACGATGCTGGCCCAACTGGACACTGTGGATCCCTTGGAATGGGCCTATGAACAGCGTCCCAACACCAAGTGGATAGTGGAGAGGGTCACCAATGTTACGTTCTTCGTGGTTAAACTGACCCACCACCCCCATCGGCTGAAAGTATTCACCCATGCACTGATAGATACTCAGAATGCGCAAACAACTATCTGAGGATATGTTTCCTCAACGGTATCCTGGCCTGCCCGATCACGAATTAGAACAAACGGTTCAGAGCGAACATGGCCGAAGATGGAACTTTCTGAAATGGCGACTTCTGATTGGACAAGAGTAGCCGAGAATACATCTAACGGACAGGAACGAATATGACAGATACAAATGGTGGCCTGTGATTGGACAAGAATCTTCTTGAATTGTAAATATACCCAACGCGGCTCCCCCAGCGTGGGTATGATGTAACATTGGGGAGAATAAACTATATGAAAAAACTTCTTGTTGTTGTTGTTCTCTCATGTGTCATCCTTGTTGTTGTTGTTGCTGTTGTTGTTCTCTCTCCGGTCTATATCATGGCGTTATGTTAGAGTGTTAAGGTGTAACGACGGGCGTTGACGGGCGTCACTGCATTTCGAAGAATTAGTGACAATTGCATGGAATATCAGAGCTTCTGAGCTATTTCACCAGGGCGTTGAAGCATTAAGAATGGCGTTGGTGGGCGTTGCTACAAGATGACACCTCACACGACGCATTCGCACCGCGGATGGTCCATGTCTACACCAAGTAACATCCTTCACTGCTAAAAAATGCCCACTTTCGCTACTACTCGTACTGATGACGTCACCAATGACGTCACAGATGCTGTGGCTATCCCTGAAATTGGAATCTACATCCCGAGAGCTACAACATGACACCTCCCATGACGCATTCGGACCAAGGATGGTCCATCTCTACATCAAATACCATCCTTCACTGCCCCAAAATGCTCACTTTCGCTACTACTCCTACGGATGACGTCACCAATGACGTCACAGATGCTGTGAACAGCCCTCAAATCGAGGTCTGCACGCCGAAAACTACAAGATGACACCCCACACGACGCATTCGCACTGAGGATGAAGCATCCCTACCCCAAATACCTTCCTTCACTGCCCCAAAATGCACACTTTCGCTACTGCTCGTACTGATGACGTCACCAATGACGTCACAGATGCTGCGAACAGCCCCCAAATCGGGGTCTACACCCCTAGAGCTACGAAATGACACATCCCAGGACGCATTCGGACCAAGGATGGTCCACCTCTACACCAAATACCTTCCTTTCACTGCCCCAAAATACCCACTTTACTTACTACTCGTACTGATGACGTCACCGATGACGTCACAGGTGACGTGAACAACCCTCAAATCGGGGTCTACACCCCGAGAGCTACAAGATGACACCTTCCAGGACGCATTCGAACCGTGAATAGCCCTTCTCGACCCCAAATACCTTCATGTACTGCCCCAAAATGGCCACTTTACTTACTACAACCAACTGCGCATGCGCAGATTAACGCGACTTGCACTTAAAAACACACCATTCTGACTCTACCCCACACAAGCTTCACTTTGACACATTCCACGACCCATTCGGACCCATAGCGGTCCATCTCTACCCCAAACACACACCCACATACCCCCCAAAATGCCTGATTTGTCTACTACGGCCAGACTGCGCATGCGCATATTGACGCGACATGCATTCAGAAACACGCCATTCTGACTCTACCCCACACAATCTTCACATTGATACCTCACACGACCCATTAGAACCGTGAATAGCCCATATCTACCCCAAACACACACCCACATACCCCAAAAATGCCTGCTTTCTCTACTACGGCCAGGCTGCGCATGCGCAGACTATTGAACACGGACGAACCATTAGTGTAGTCAAGCGCTCCTGCATGAGAGCTTCAAAATAAGACCTCATACGACACCATTGAACCATTAGTGGCCCACCTAGATCCCAACACGTCCACCCAGTATGGATTTATACATACAATGGGCGTATACTCCAGTATATGGATCTCTATGAGCCTACCCAGACCTCGGTGACTTTTTCCAAAAATTTCACCGATTCGCTCCGCGACACATCCTATCGTGTTCTAAATGACGAGACGTGAAAAACAAATCCAAACAACCCTACCGCAAATGTACGTTGATCCTATACCCCCAGTATGGGACTATATGGGGCTATATGGGTCTCAGTGACTTTTTTCAAAAATTTCACCGATTCGCTCCGGGACACTTCCTATCATGTTCTAAATGACGAGACGTGAAAAACAAATCCAAACAACCCTACCGCAAATGTATAGAAGTAGGTTTCCCAGGGGGACAAACATCGGTCCTATACCCAGTATGGGCCTATATGGGTCTATATGGGCCTCGGTGACTTTTTTCAAAAATTTCATCGATTCGCTCCGCGACACTTCCTATCGTGTTCTAAATGACGAGATGTGAAAAACAAATCCAAACAACCCTACCGCAAATGTATAGAAGTAGGTTTCCCAGGGGGACAAACATTGATCCTATACCCCCAGTATGGGCCTATATGGGTCTATATGGGTCTCAGTGACTTTTTTCAAAAATTTCACCGATTCGCTCCGGGACACTTCCTATCATGTTCTAAATGACGAGACTAGGAAAACGAGACCCCACAACCTATACCGCAAATGTCTACAAGTAGGTTTCCCAGGGGGACAAACATTGGTATTATACCCCCAGTATGGGACTATATGGGTCTCGGCGACTTTTTTCAAAAATTTCACCGATTCGCTCCGGGACACTTCCTATCATGTTTGTCTTGACGAGACTAAGAAAACGAGACCCATAACCTATACCGCAAATATCGAGAAGTAGGTTTCCCAGGATGGTCCTATACCCCTCATACCCCATATAGGCATTTTGCCGTAATTTAGGATAAAGTCCGTGTTCCGTATTTTTTCAGGAAAAATTTTACATACACCCACCCTGGAACTAGGGGGAGATAACTCTATTGATAGGCAAGCCCCGTTAAGCCCGGCGACCTATATACCCCCCATACCCCATATAGGCATTTTCCCAGATTTTTCGATAAAGTCCGTGTTCCGTATTTTTTTTTTTAAGGACAATTTTTACATGCACCCACCCATGACTGGATGCCCCTTCACATAGGCTTCACTTTGATACCTGACTCGACCCCATTGGACCATTAGGGGCTCCCCTACATCCCAAAACGTCTATTTCCATACCCTTTTCCCACAATTCCCTGTCTGCGCATGCGCAGAATGGGGACAACGCTCGAGCCACTAGTCCAGTCAGATGCACCCTCACATAGGCTTGACATGGATACCTCATACGACTCCATCGGCCCATTTGTTGCTCCCCTAGCTCCAAAACGTCTATTTCCATACCCTTTGGCCACCGCGCATGCACAGAATGCCGATATTTCAACCCCACACCCAGCCCATGAGATGTTCCTTCACGAATGCTTCACTTAATTGATACCTCACTCGAGCCCATTGGACCATTAGTGGCTCCCCTAGCTCCAAAACGTCTATTTTCATACCCTTGGGTCACCGCGCATGCGCAGAATGCCGATATTTCAACCCCACACCCAGCCCATCTGATGCCCCTTCACGAATGCTTCACTTTGATACCTCACTCGACCCCATTGGACCATTAGTAGCTCCCCTAGCTCCAAAACGTCTATTTCCATACCCTTGGGCCACCGCGCATGCGCAGAATGCCGATAGTTCAACCCCACACCCAGCCCATCAGATGCCCCTTCGCGAATGCTTCACATGAATACCTGACTCGACCCCATTGGTCCATTAGTGGCTCCCCTAGCTCCAACACGTCTATTTCCATACCCTTGGGCCACCGCGCATGCGCAGAATGCCGATAGTTCAACCCCACACCCAGTCCATCAGATGCCCCTTCACATAAGCTTCACATGGATACCTCACTCGACCCCATTGGCCCATGAGTGGCTCCCCTAGATCCTAAAACGTCTATTTCCATACCCTTGGGCCACCGCGCATGCGCAGAATGCCGATATTCAACCCCACACCCAGCCCATCAGATGCCCCTTCACGAATGCTTCACTTTGGTACCTCACTCGACCCCATTGGCCCATTAGTGGCTCCCCTAGCTCCAAAACGTCTATTTTCATACCCTTGGGCCACCGCGCATGCGCAGAATGCCGATAGTTCAACCCCACACCCAGCCCATCAGATGCCCCCTCACATATGCTTCACTTTGATACCTCACTCGACCCATTGGACCATTAGGGGCTCCCTACATCCCAAAACGTCTATTTCCATACCCTTGGGCCACCGCGCATGCGCAGAATGCCGATATTTCAACCCCACACCTAGCCCATTAGATGCCCCTTCACGAATGCTTCACTTTGATGCCTCACTCGACCCAATCGGACCATTTTATCTAGGGACTACTTTTTCTCCGCGGAAGCTTTTTCCCGAGACCGAATCACCGCCAAAACCGCTGCCAGATCGCATCACCGCGGATGAATACATTCTGAATACATTCCCTCCAACAATTGGAACTCTCCTGTGTTGGAGGTAGCTTTTGGTCCTTCTGTCGGAACTATACTGCATTTGACCTCTGTGACCTCCCCGTGACCTCCCCTGCATCCAAAGTGTACAGATGGCGCCACCATAGGAAGTTGTGACGTCATAGTTACATCCGGGGAGAAACATTCTTTATATACTACTGCCCTTTGTGACGTAAAATACGCAGCCGACTTTGTGCTATTTTGGTACACTCTATTTTTTAATAAACAGGTTTCCTCGGCAGTACTGTTTTATAGGCCATTGATACGGAATTATACGTTTCGGTCCAAAATACATTTTCGTCATTTTCAAATAATAATAACGATTAATTATTCCTCATTGTACCTTACATTAATTCTCAATTCTCTTTTAGTTAAATATTGTGCGGATATGTGAAATCATACAGAACAGCATGATATTCCTGTTTTTCATAATAAGTTCTTCTAACGAGATACGAAATTGCCATGTAGCAAATCGATGTTGACATAGAATATCTGTCCCTAAATACGTATTCTATAAACACCTGGGTGCTAAGTTTGACATTGACATATAGACATCAAAATAAGAGACCGAGAACACAACAATACATCTGCTGGTACTGAGAGCGCAGATCTCATCTTTTCACTCGTCCATTGGCGCTCTCGATTGCTCATCTGATTTTAGTGACCAATCTGGCTGCATTTGCTTCCTCTGTTTGGAACTGTTTGGAAGCGTTGTCCAGGAACGCAGGACATTCTGTCTGAAAACCACACTCTCCTAAGAAATCCTACTAAGTGCATAATACTGTGAATCAGCTATTTTTCTGGTCTGGCCTGAACACGTATTCTTGTGGCAATATTCCCACTTCGACCTGTTCAATTGTATATTACTGTCATAACGAGAATTATTTGAAAAGTAATGTTTTCATAGGCGTGCTGAATGGTTATTTTACGCACGGTTATTGTGGGAAAGTTTATATTTCGGGGCAAGGGCGCTCTTGCCCTAAAATATCAGCTTTCCCACACTAACCATTTAGCACGCGTATGAAAACATTACTTCTATTCCATTGCACTACTCAAATTGATTATCAACAAAGATTACAATGAAAGGTTGAAAACACAACCTTTCTCCCCTTTTTTGAAAAAAATCAACTCGTCCACTGATATTGGGACGATGCTCCCGTCTCGGTTGGCATCGTGCCAATGTTAGTGGACGAGTATATGTGGTGTCTCAAATGGGGAGTGATTTTGTCAGCTGAGTCAGCTGTTGGGAAATTACCTGGATATATGCCTATTTGTGTCGCTTTTTTAATCAATTTTCCGATGGAAGCAACAGTCAAACTTGAGAAGGAAATTTCATCTTGTAATTTATTTGTTTGTTTTATTCGATTGTTACTTGTTTGAAAGCAGATGTCCCTTTCCTCATCCGACTTGTGAAATGGAATCTCCTAATGAACACCTGCACTTGACACATGTACATTTCACATAACCGTGGTAAATCGTGTAATAATTGCACGGTTATCTCGATGTTATTGTAGCGGATTTCCACTAGGGGTAACTCTTACCCTTAATTTCCTAAGTTCACTTTTTCGCTGCCACCATATATTACTTCAAGGTAAGTTATTTTTTTAGTTTTCAAACTTGTTTGCTTTAATTTACCCTAAATGTCTGACTTGGTTGATTCTCTTATTTTATTAGACTAGCTCTGTTTATTTCTTCTGTCAAGCTTGTCTGTTTACTTCTCGCTGTTTACCAGGTCTGTAACTTTGTTAACTTCGTCCATTAACTTCATCTGTTAACTTCTTCTGTTAACTTCGTCTGTTAACTTCTTCTGTTAATTTCATCTGTTCTTGGTAACGTTCGAGCTTACTCAATGGAGACGCCGCTACTAGGTAGGTTCGTATTTATTTATCTTAATATATTTCAGCTGTAGTTTGTCAAGTCCGTCTGACTGGTCGTAGTCACATGTTATTTCAAATTCTCAACTTATCCTCAAAAATCATCAATTGTCCAAACAAATTGTTCAAATTCAACATTAACAAGTCTCCAAATTTATTTACAGAATGTACAACATCTTTCTTTATGCCAGTTATTATTCTGAAGTACCGTATCTCAATTTTCAGCTTCTGTTATAAAAGTTCCTAGGGTACTATTCTTACGGGTACTTTTAGGTTGGTATTTGTAAATATGAAAGTTCCTGGGGTAATTTCGTATGGGGTAATATTTCCCCACCAAGATAGGCAACACTGAAATGTTCCTAAAGATATATTTTCCTAGAAGGTAATTCCTTGAGGGTAATTCCTTGAAGGTAATTTCTTGAGGGTAATTTCTTGAAGGTAAATCCTTGAGGGTAATTTCCTGAAGGTTAATCCTTGAGGGTAACTACTTGAAGGTAAGTACTCTACAAGGTAATTCTTTAATAAATTTGTACTTGCTGGATCTTAATCTTGTGTTCTTTATTTACCATAAATATTCAATAATCAGCACTTCAACCGTGTGTATGTATTTAGTGTGGCTAGGAGATGTTTGCCCTTCGCCTCTCCGAGACCGAATGTCCATTTGTCATTTCTCGATCCTATTTATAGTTTTTGGTTGCTAACCAATTACGTAACGTTACTATGCCTTGAATGAAACGAGTAATTTGATTGGCTGTGGTGAAGGCCGAGTCAAAAATATGACGTCACTAGCAGCAGATTGCAGGACTTTCAACAGGGCGGCGGGAATTTGAACGCTCTTTTCTAAAAGGCATATGTCAGTTTCTATCATCAAAATAGGTATCAATTCGATCAGATAATCTGTGAATCGTATATCACTTTGAAGCATATTTCCTGAGCTTCACGTTGTTATCTCTAATTTAAATTGGAAACGCTCTTTAGCCAAAGAAGGACAGATTATCCAGCCTGAACGTGTGAGCAAATGTGCGCAGAGTGTATGTGGCGAGAACATTGACTTTTGCTACAGTTACGGCAAGAATGATTGCCAAACTACAGAAAGCTAATCATTATCGGACTAAATTGTTTCCAGCAAGGTAAGTCTAAACACTCATAGTTGTAAGATATATTATTTTTGAGTACTGAACAGAGTCCTAAAGTTGATAGATGTAAGATTTTCTCTAGTTCAAAATCCAGGTGCTCGCTAAAACCAAGATGGCGGCTCACTGGCGATCGTAAAATCTAGCAGGGCCAATATAATTTTAAAAATCAATATATCGACAACTACTATACTCTGAAACTTTATACTTCAGGACAATATAATATAATATGTGTACTTTCATGTCCTGACGGGATTTTACACAATAAAAAGTATTTCAAGTATAAACTTACAATTGAACACAGGAGGGGTCCGCCAAAAACCTTCCACTTCAATAGAATTATACCGACAGAAGCAGACGATAAAAACGTAAACAAATAGGATTGTAAAATGCGGGAATACAAGAGGGTCCAGAGGATGGCATTTGTTTACACTGTCAGATCTGTATTCCTCACGTAAAAAGTCATTTATATAAAGTCAGTTCTGATTTGTCATCATTGAATAAACAGCTATCTATTTTTGTCACAATACCCCCTCCTAATTTTGTTCGTCCCCGAACAAAGAATTAACCCTAAACTGGCATTTACAAAAATAACGCAACCATTATTTCAACATTCAACAGTTTATAACTTGAACAAAGTACATTTGTTTTGGTATTTTTCTTATGGGTTTTTGTTTCTAACAGCTCAAACAAAGTTCAACGTTCATCCTTTCTTCAGGTGAAATGTTTTTCAATTAACAATTAAACAAACGCGAACAGTAGGGGAAAATGTGTCCGTTTCCCTCAATTCAATTTAAATTATTCAAACAGTCAACATTTGTGTTGTCGGTGTGTGCATAATGGACAACCTGTACTCGTTCGGCTCCGGACAACTTCTTTGGAGATCTTCTTCCCATTTGGTAGAATTGTGGTTATTAATGTATGGAGATGTTCCCACTGTCCATACTCCTCCCTTGGGGTGATAACCGTGGGTATGTTGTTCCCTACAGCTTTCTCTGACACAGAATCTTCACATACTTCAGTAGGCTCGGCGGGTGGCGACATGTGAGTTGCAGCTTCTGACTCTGCTACAGGAATTGCAGTGCTATCAGGCCAGGTGCTGGGAGAAATGTAGACAGGTGTTGGTTTGGATGAAGGTTGTGTCACTGTGGCAGAAACAGGGTGAGTTTGTTCGAGAGTTGGTGGAAGTAATGGAGACTCAGGGTCGTAGTGTGGTGAAGTTACAGTGATGGGTGGTTGGTATGGATAGACTGGTGTTAGTGGTCCTGTATACCGCAGATACTTCCCTGAGGTTGTGATTGATTCGACCGGCTTAGATTCGACCGGCTTAGTGGCAAGGACATTGGTCACAGTTGTTGCAGTTGGTTTTGGGCTGGGCTTCAAGAAACTCCCGATTGGTCGTGGTACCCTTGCGGTGGTTTTGTCAGCTGGTGCAATCTTGAAGATTGGGGTACACCGAATCGTCGTGGAAGCTCCTGTCGCATCAGTGATAGGGATGACTATGTCGTCCATCAGTGGTGTTCCGGGACTCCTTACTGGTTCTAGAGTTGGGGCCACCTCCATCACTGCTGGCTCTGGTGATGTTATCTTGGCCATCTTCGGCGGAGCTGGCTTCCCCTTAACCTTCATTTCCTTCCTTTTTATTCCATTTGGTTTTGTTGACCTGCGGGCCGTCCTCACCCATGGTGCTGCTGGGCACTGGCACAAATGAACTTGCAGGCGGCCTGGCTCACCTAGTTCCTCGTTGCAAAACAGGCAGGAGTAGTTTTTCACGGCTCCAGGTTCCTTCGCACTTGTAGGATTTGCTGCTGTTTCTGGAGCTGCCATCACCCACGGTGCTTCAGCGCAGTGGCACAAATGTAAGTTTAAACTGTCCGGGTGGTCCAGTTGCTCATGACAGAACATACACTCAACTCGATCTCTGGCACCAAGGAGTTTACATATAGATCTGTGCCTGCTTAATCCGGCCTGGTGGCGATACTGATTCCCACAAACACACCTGTACGGCAATTCTGACATCTTAACCTGGAAATATTGAATAGAGGAACATTTATTAGTACAGCCTGTATTGTCAACAGTCTTGTCCATTTCTGTCCGTTTGTTCTGTCCTGTATACAGCTGTCATTGTTTTTCCTATTTTCTACTGATTGGCCAACTGCTGTGTTTGGTTCCCTCATATAATTTCAATCGGTCAAAGTGGACAACCTTTGTTTTAGCTTGTGGGTTGAGCTGAACTCGATAAACTGTGTCATCCAGCTTGCTAAGGACTTGATAAGGACCTTTCCAGTTGCAGGACAACTTAGAGGTAAGATTCTTTTTCCTAGTACTGTCATAAAGCCATACTAAATCTCCAACTTTATATGGACTTCCATTTCTCCGAAGATCATAATTTCTCTTCTGTCGAATGGTGTTTTTCTTTTGCGTTTCCCTTGCTCTCTCATGGGCAACTTCAATTCGTTCTCGTAGCTGTTCAGCATATTCCGTATCTTCAGGGACAGGCATATCCAGACTTCTTCCAGTTACAAGATCCAGTGGAAGTGGCGTTTCTCTACCCATCATCATCATCATGGGAGTTTCCTGAGTAACGTCGTGGATTGAAGAACGGTATGCCATAAGGGCAAATGGTAGCTGTTCATCCCAGTCCCTCTGATTTTGCTTTACCATCATTGCAAGACGATCTTCTAATGTTCGGTTAAATCGCTCAACCATCCCATTAGATTGCGGGTGATAAGGGGTAGTGCGGGTTTGATCTATTTCCAATAGTCGACAAACTTCTCGAAATACCTTAGATTGGAAATTTGTTCCTTGGTCTGAATGTATTTGTTTAGGAACTCCAAATCTGCAGATGAACTCTTTGACTATTTTGTCAGCTACTGTTTCTGCCTCTTGATTTCGAATACCATATGCCTCTGTCCATCTCGTGAAGTAGTCGGTAACGACAAGGATATACTGGTTTCCCTTATTAGATTTTGGTAGAGGTCCCATAATGTCCACAGAGATTCTTTCCATAGGAGCTCCAACTTGATACTGTCGCAGGGGTGCGCGTTTCCTTCGTGGAGGTGACTTCCGAGATGCACATGTGTCGCATTGCTTACACCACAGCTCAACGTCTTTCCTCATCCCCTGCCAGTAATACCGATCGGATATTTTGGTGTAGGTTTTATGAATTCCAAGATGTGCAGCAGTCTTTGCTGTATGTAGTTGCTGAAACACTTCCTTGTGGAGATTCTTTGGTAGTACTAATAACCATCGATGTTCTGACCCATCATTTGATTCCCATTTAAGATGAAGAACACCTTCAATGAAGCTGAGACGATCCCATTTTCCCCAGTAGGCTTTTGTTATTTTATTCTGAGAAGAGATCTTTTCCCAGTTAGGTTGTTCAGTGTATTGCTTTTTGACATCTATTATCCCCATTAAATTTTCGTCACATTCTTGTGCTTCTTTCAGTTGTTGATTTGACCAGGGATTGTCATCTGAGGGAGTTTGGGGTTCTTTGTCTAGTCGCCGCTTTTGTTGTCTTGTCACAACCTTAACTTGATATTGGCCTTTCGGTGGTTTGAGGTTCCTGCGTCTTTGAAACCCTCGCTCCTTGTAACTCCAATACTTCGGTACCCACATAACCTTGGTTACAGTTGTTCCGATTGGTCCTGTGTGATCTGTTTGGACTGTGACACTCCGCTTTTCCTCAGGTATTAGCACAGGAAGGATGAAACCAGAATCAGGCTCTTCATACCCAAACTTCTCACACCACTTGCACGGCATTCTT
>JAVTVY010001872.1:0-35612 GCA_036873755.1 Hanleya hanleyi | reverse complement strand
CGACCGGTAAAACAGACCTTCTTCCGATAGACTTCCTTCAACGTCTCAGATCACATCAAATCGCCATGCTTCCTCTCACAGGTTGGTACCAGTTTTCTGTCACCCGTTTCACGGCGAGAACGCTCTCAGACAGCGTTATGCCTCTCCACCGTGAACACTTCAGGGCCCCAAACACATAAGCTGGCTTGTGAGAGTGACTTCTTCCTTCGAACTCCAATCAGGTAGGTACAGTTGGATCCTAGGTATCGCCAGTGCGGTATAGTGCTTCCATGTATCAGCAGCCCAATTCCATATCCCTTGGAATATTACCGGTCGCCCCAACGCATCCCAACATTCGCCGACCACACTGCTGCTCGATACCCTTCACTAATACAACAGACACTGGACTTCCTATGTTCCCTCTTCTTCGTACAGGCACCGTCCATCGATTACACGTCTCCGCATGCAATACACTGTTCAGTCTATTAGCCCAATAGAAGAGTAGCTGTTACCTGGTTGCAGTTCAGATCGGAAGTGATTTTCATGCCTGATCTCCGTCTTTTATACACATCAGGCCACGTACATGTAACGTCTAGTTGCCCGTATGAAATCTCACACTTTCCCGCAGCGCCATCTGCACTATCCAGTCAAAGACAATTCACACCATTGTACAGTTTAGGAACGATAACTCCAACCGTTATCACAGAGTAGACCTTGTGGGGAATTCCCCACTTCTAGTTTCACTTTCGTTACCGCTAATTATATCGCTGTATACAGTTTGCACAGTTTTCTTTGTTAACGGGAACATTAGATAGCCTTCTCCGTTGATATCACAGACCAAGAATGGACACTAATACTGGACGGTAAGTTCATTCAGTTATATACCCGTTGTATATCCGTATTTTATGCTGAGCGTTGTGGCTTCATGTAGACCCCTATTTCCGTTCATTTCCGGGTTAGCGTGCACACTTCGTTTCAGACTTGCGCTTCGGTTCGGGCTTGTGTTTAGTCCTGATTTAACGTTTAGGGGATACCAATATTCGTTACACCACCCACGCCTTCGAAATATCGGCGCCCTCGCCGATGCTCGGTCACGCTGTGTGTAGTTCAATAAACAAACAATCACATGGGGGGTTCCGGGGTCAGTATCGTTCTCCCCAGTCCATCCTCCCAGAGTTCCGGGGACATGGCGGCGTCCTCACTGTGGCCCACAGGAACCGTCAAGCCCCAGTCCATCTCTGTACTTCGCTCATTACGTTTCAATATTCTTGATTGGTGTTGATTGGTGGGCCATGTACAATTAACCATCAGACGCAGTTACATCCCTCATACCGCTGCCCTCCATCTTCCTGCCTTTGGCTAAGGACTCCTCTGATGTGGGCCTCGTGGTTCCTGTCCCACCGCTCATGGTTATTGGTGATCTGCGCCAAGGAGTCCTCTTCGACGTAGTAAGCTGAGATGGGAGTATCACCGGTCGATGGAAGCGTAGTCCACATTCCGCTGTCTTCCTCTGTTGCCCTGTTGTTAAACAAGGTCTGGCCATTGGATATCGTGCTTCTTTCTTCCTGATCAGTCCCCACCGGAGTAGTCCAGAAATCGACTGAAGGAATGTCATTCCATCGTCCATTTGGTCCTGCTGCAGATGGAGACTGTTGTTCACCAACTTCGATCAAGGCCGCTGTATCTCCATCTCTGATCCTTGTTGTCAGGCTCGATTGGTCGGGTGTGGATTCCGTTTCCAGTCTTCCCCGGGCAAGTTGTCTGTCCATCTTCACTCCCCTGTGAATCTCGGACGTTGGCAAATCCCACCGCTGTGCCACCAGTTTTGTGTAACGTGTGCCGGGCCGGTCAATGAACGGGACGCAGCTGAGCTTAGTCTCGTTAAATGGTAGCGTACAAGCTGTCAGGCCGCTGTCCCTGCCGGCACTAGTCCTTGCCAACTAGAGATTCACTTCGACCTGTCACCTTGTCTGGATCGAGAAAGTAGGAGAGTGTAGAGACAACCAAGGCTGATATAGAGTCAAATACTGTGCAATAATATTCAATTAAATGTACAGGATGATCGGGAGCAAAGATGTAAATATGTACAGTTATCATATACACGCGCCGCGTAAAGGGCGGCCTGGTTGCTGGCCCTTTCCACACGGTAGGTGATCGTTGGGGCGGCCTGGCTGCTGGCCCCTCTATTAGTATGGAATGTCATTGGAGCGAGGCTAAGGATAGCGGCTCGACGTCCTTCCTTCTCCTGGCTGTTGGAGCGAGGCTATGGATATAGCGGCTCTCTTCTCTGTAAGGTAGGTATATCGTCCCCAGAAAACGTCGTGGCTTCCCACCGTGGATATGACAGTCTTCCCCTTACAGGTACGTCTGGTCCCAGAGATTGCTCCGTCTTCCCACCGTGGAATGACCGTCTTCCCCTTACAGGTACGTATGGTCCCAGAGACTGCTCCGTCTTCCCACCGTCGATACGTCTGCTTCTACTTGTGAGAAATCCCCTCTACAGGGAGGTTCGTCTTCCCACCGTGGATATGTCCGTTCTTCCACAGTTGTAATCTGTCTTGCGAGGATGCTTCCGTATCGTCTTCCCTCCAAGGTAAGTATCTTCCCCAGAACGTCCCCTGAATGTGTCCTGTCTTCTCACCGTGGATATGCCCGTCTTCCCCTCGCAGGTACGTATTTTCCTAGAGATAGACTCGTCTTCCAGCCGTGGATACGTCTGTTGACCTTGTAGGTACCTATTCCCTTCTACAGGTCGGTTCGTCTTCCCACCGTGGATACGTCTGCTTCTTCTTGCGAGAGATCCCCTCCACAGGTAGATTCGTCTGATAACCGTGATCTCGGCTGAATTCTATCCAGGCGTAGTCTGGCTTGCGAGGACCCTCTCCTCAGGATGTATCCGGCAAGATGCTGTGCTCTAATATAACGTCTCTGGCAGTAAATCTGTCTGTAACAGTTTTGAGATGCTGCTTCGGTGGCGTGCTCATAGGCACCGTAAACGGCCCAGTCTGAGGTACTCACGACGACCGATAAAACAGACCTTCTTCCGATAGACTTCCTTCAACGTCTCAGATCACATCAAATCGCCATGCTTCCTCTCACAGGTTGGTACCAGTTTTCTGTCACCCGTTTCACGGCGAGAACGCTCTCAGACAGCGTTATGCCTCTCCACCGTGAACACTTCAGGGCCCCAAACACATAAGCTGGCTTGTGAGAGTGACTTCTTCCTTCGAACTCCAATCAGGTAGGTACAGTTGGATCCTAGGTATCGCCAGTGCGGTATAGTGCTTCCATGTATCAGCAGCCCAATTCCATATCCCTTGGAATATTACCGGTCGCCCCAACGCATCCCAACATTCGCCGACCACACTGCTGCTCGATACCCTTCACTAATACAACAGACACTGGACTTCCTATGTTCCCTCTTCTTCGTACAGGCACCGTCCATCGATTACACGTCTCCGCATGCAATACACTGTTCAGTCTATTAGCCCAATAGAAGAGTAGCTGTTACCTGGTTGCAGTTCAGATCGGAAGTGATTTTCATGCCTGATCTCCGTCTTTTATACACATCAGGCCACGTACATGTAACGTCTAGTTGCCCGTATGAAATCTCACACTTTCCCGCAGCGCCATCTGCACTATCCAGTCAAAGACAATTCACACCATTGTACAGTTTAGGAACGATAACTCCAACCGTTATCACAGAGTAGACCTTGTGGGGAATTCCCCACTTCTAGTTTCACTTTCGTTACCGCTAATTATATCGCTGTATACAGTTTGCACAGTTTTCTTTGTTAACGGGAACATTAGATAGCCTTCTCCGTTGATATCACAGACCAAGAATGGACACTAATACTGGACGGTAAGTTCATTCAGTTATATACCCGTTGTATATCCGTATTTTATGCTGAGCGTTGTGGCTTCATGTAGACCCCTATTTCCGTTCATTTCCGGGTTAGCGTGCACACTTCGTTTCAGACTTGCGCTTCGGTTCGGGCTTGTGTTTAGTCCTGATTTAACGTTTAGGGGATACCAATATTCGTTACACCACCCACGCCTTCGAAATATCGGCGCCCTCGCCGATGCTCGGTCACGCTGTGTGTAGTTCAATAAACAAACAATCACATGGGGGGTTCCGGGGTCAGTATCGTTCTCCCCAGTCCATCCTCCCAGAGTTCCGGGGACATGGCGGCGTCATCACTGTTACTCACAGGAACCGTCAAGCCCCAGTCCATCTCTGTACAACAACTCATTACGTTTCAATATTCTTGATTGGTGTTGATTTGTGGGCCATGTACAATGACCATCAGACGCATTTACATCCCTCATACCGCTATCCTTCATCTTCTTGCCTTTGGCTAAGGGCTCCTCTTCTGTGGGCCTCCTGGTTCGTGTTCCACTGCTCATGGTTAGTGGTGATCTGCGCCAAGGAGTCCTCTTCGTCGGAGTAAGCTGAGATATGTGCACCTGAGTCAGAGATGTGAGTATCACCGTTCGATGGAAGCGTAGTACACATTCCGTTGTCTTCCTCTGTTCCGCAGTTGATGAACAAGGGCTGGCTGTTGGATCTCGTGCTTCTTTCTTCCTGACCAGTCCCCACAAGAGTAGTCCAGAAATCGACTGAAGCATCGTCTTTCCATCGTTCCCTTGGTCCTGCTGCAGATGGAGACTGTTGTTCACCAAAATCGATCAAGGCTGCTGTATCTCCATCACAGACTCTCGCTGGCAGTCCCGATTGGTCGGGTGTGGATTCCGCTTTCGGCCTTCCCCGGGCAAGTTGTCTTTCCATCTTCACTCTCCTGTGAATCTCGGATGTCGGCAAATCCCACCGCTGTGCCACCAGTTTTGTGTAACGTGTGCCGGGCCGGTCAATGAACGGGACGCAGCTGAGCTTAGTCTCGTTAAATGGTAGCGTACAAGCTGTCAGGCCGCTGTCCCTGCCGGCACTAGTCCTTGCCAACTAGAGATTCACTTCGACCTGTCACCTTGTCTGGATCGAGAAAGTAGGAGAGTGTAGAGACAACCAAGGCTGATATAGAGTCAAATACTGTGCAATAATATTCAATTAAATGTACAGGATGATCGGGAGCAAAGATGTAAATATGTACAGTTATCATATACACGCGCCGCGTAAAGGGCGGCCTGGTTGCTGGCCCTTTCCACACGGTAGGTGATCGTTGGGGCGGCCTGGCTGCTGGCCCCTCTATTAGTATGGAATGTCGTTGGAGCGAGGCTAAGGATAGCGGCTCGACGTCCTTCCTTCTCCTGGCTGTTGGAGCGAGGCTATGGATATAGCGGCTCTCTTCTCTGTAAGGTAGGTATATCGTCCCCAAAAAACGTCGTGGCTTCCCACCGTGAATATGACAGTCTTCCCCTTACAGGTACGTCTGGTCCCAGAGATTGCTCCGTCTTCCCACCGTGGAATGACCGTCTTCCCCTTACAGGTACGTATGGTCCCAGAGACTGCTCCGTCTTCCCACCGTCGATACGTCTGCTTCTACTTGTGAGAAATCCCCTCTACAGGGAGGTTCGTCTTCCCACCGTGGATATGTCCGTTCTTCCACAGTTGTAATCTGTCTTGCGAGGATGCTTCCGTATCGTCTTCCCTCCAAGGTAAGTATCTTCCCCAGAACGTCCCCTGAATGTGTCCTGTCTTCTCACCGTGGATATGCCCGTCTTCCCCTCGCAGGTACGTATTTTCCTAGAGATAGACTCGTCTTCCAGCCGTGGATACGTCTGTTGACCTTGTAGGTACCTATTCCCTTCTACAGGTCGGTTCGTCTTCCCACCGTGGATACGTCTGCTTCTTCTTGCGAGAGATCCCCTCCACAGGTAGATTCGTCTGATAACCGTGATCTCGGCTGAATTCTATCCAGGCGTAGTCTGGCTTGCGAGGACCCTCTCCTCAGGATGTATCCGGCAAGATGCTGTGCTCTAATATAACGTCTCTGGCAGTAAATCTGTCTGTAACAGTTTTGAGATGCTGCTTCGGTGGCGTGCTCATAGGCACCGTAAACGGCCCAGTCTGAGGTACTCACGACGACCGATAAAACAGACCTTCTTCCGATAGACTTCCTTCAACGTCTCAGATCACATCAAATCGCCATGCTTCCTCTCACAGGTTGGTACCAGTTTTCTGTCACCCGTTTCACGGCGAGAACGCTCTCAGACAGCGTTATGCCTCTCCACCGTGAACACTTCAGGGCCCCAAACACATAAGCTGGCTTGTGAGAGTGACTTCTTCCTTCGAACTCCAATCAGGTAGGTACAGTTGGATCCTAGGTATCGCCAGTGCGGTATAGTGCTTCCATGTATCAGCAGCCCAATTCCATATCCCTTGGAATATTACCGGTCGCCCCAACGCATCCCAACATTCGCCGACCACACTGCTGCTCGATACCCTTCACTAATACAACAGACACTGGACTTCCTATGTTCCCTCTTCTTCGTACAGGCACCGTCCATCGATTACACGTCTCCGCATGCAATACACTGTTCAGTCTATTAGCCCAATAGAAGAGTAGCTGTTACCTGGTTGCAGTTCAGATCCGAAGTGATTTTCATGCCTGATCTCCGTCTTTTATACACATCAGGCCACGTACATGTAACGTCTAGTTGCCCGTATGAAATCTCACACTTTCCCGCAGCGCCATCTGCACTATCCAGTCAAAGACAATTCACACCATTGTACAGTTTAGGAACGATAACTCCAACCGTTATCACAGAGCAGACCTTGTGGGGAATTCCCGACTTCTAGTTTCACTTTCGTTACCGCTAATTATATCGCTGTATACAGTTTGCACAGTTTTCTTTGTTAACGGGAACATTAGATAGCCTTCTCCGTTGATATCACAGACCAAGAATGGACACTAATACTGGACGGTAAGTTCATTCAGTTATATACCCGTTGTATATCCGTATTTTATGCTGAGCGTTGTGGCTTCATGTAGACCCCTATTTCCGTTCATTTCCGGGTTAGCGTGCACACTTCGTTTCAGACTTGCGCTTCGGTTCGGGCTTGTGTTTAGTCCTGATTTAACGTTTAGGGGATACCAATATTCGTTACACCACCCACGCCTTCGAAATATCGGCGCCCTCGCCGATGCTCGGTCACGCTGTGTGTAGTTCAATAAACAAACAATCACATGGGGGGTTCCGGGGTCAGTATCGTTCTCCCCAGTCCATCCTCCCAGAGTTCCGGGGACATGGCGGCGTCCTCACTGTGGCCCACAGGAACCGTCAAGCCCCAGTCCATCTCTGTACTTCGCTCATTACGTTTCAATATTCTTGATTGGTGTTGATTGGTGGGCCATGTACAATTAACCATCAGACGCAGTTACATCCCTCATACCGCTGCCCTCCATCTTCCTGCCTTTGGCTAAGGACTCCTCTGATGTGGGCCTCGTGGTTCCTGTCCCACCGCTCATGGTTATTGGTGATCTGCGCCAAGGAGTCCTCTTCGACGTAGTAAGCTGAGATGGGAGTATCACCGGTCGATGGAAGCGTAGTCCACATTCCGCTGTCTTCCTCTGTTGCCCTGTTGTTAAACAAGGTCTGGCCATTGGATATCGTGCTTCTTTCTTCCTGATCAGTCCCCACCGGAGTAGTCCAGAAATCGACTGAAGGAATGTCATTCCATCGTCCATTTGGTCCTGCTGCAGATGGAGACTGTTGTTCACCAACTTCGATCAAGGCCGCTGTATCTCCATCTCTGATCCTTGTTGTCAGGCTCGATTGGTCGGGTGTGGATTCCGTTTCCAGTCTTCCCCGGGCAAGTTGTCTGTCCATCTTCACTCCCCTGTGAATCTCGGACGTTGGCAAATCCCACCGCTGTGCCACCAGTTTTGTGTAACGTGTGCCGGGCCGGTCAATGAACGGGACGCAGCTGAGCTTAGTCTCGTTAAATGGTAGCGTACAAGCTGTCAGGCCGCTGTCCCTGCCGGCACTAGTCCTTGCCAACTAGAGATTCACTTCGACCTGTCACCTTGTCTGGATCGAGAAAGTAGGAGAGTGTAGAGACAACCAAGGCTGATATAGAGTCAAATACTGTGCAATAATATTCAATTAAATGTACAGGATGATCGGGAGCAAAGATGTAAATATGTACAGTTATCATATACACGCGCCGCGTAAAGGGCGGCCTGGTTGCTGGCCCTTTCCACACGGTAGGTGATCGTTGGGGCGGCCTGGCTGCTGGCCCCTCTATTAGTATGGAATGTCGTTGGAGCGAGGCTAAGGATAGCGGCTCGACGTCCTTCCTTCTCCTGGCTGTTGGAGCGAGGCTATGGATATAGCGGCTCTCTTCTCTGTAAGGTAGGTATATCGTCCCCAAAAAACGTCGTGGCTTCCCACCGTGAATATGACAGTCTTCCCCTTACAGGTACGTCTGGTCCCAGAGATTGCTCCGTCTTCCCACCGTGGAATGACCGTCTTCCCCTTACAGGTACGTATGGTCCCAGAGACTGCTCCGTCTTCCCACCGTCGATACGTCTGCTTCTACTTGTGAGAAATCCCCTCTACAGGGAGGTTCGTCTTCCCACCGTGGATATGTCCGTTCTTCCACAGTTGTAATCTGTCTTGCGAGGATGCTTCCGTATCGTCTTCCCTCCAAGGTAAGTATCTTCCCCAGAACGTCCCCTGAATGTGTCCTGTCTTCTCACCGTGGATATGCCCGTCTTCCCCTCGCAGGTACGTATTTTCCTAGAGATAGACTCGTCTTCCAGCCGTGGATACGTCTGTTGACCTTGTAGGTACCTATTCCCTTCTACAGGTCGGTTCGTCTTCCCACCGTGGATACGTCTGCTTCTTCTTGCGAGAGATCCCCTCCACAGGTAGATTCGTCTGATAACCGTGATCTCGGCTGAATTCTATCCAGGCGTAGTCTGGCTTGCGAGGACCCTCTCCTCAGGATGTATCCGGCAAGATGCTGTGCTCTAATATAACGTCTCTGGCAGTAAATCTGTCTGTAACAGTTTTGAGATGCTGCTTCGGTGGCGTGCTCATAGGCACCGTAAACGGCCCAGTCTGAGGTACTCACGACGACCGATAAAACAGACCTTCTTCCGATAGACTTCCTTCAACGTCTCAGATCACATCAAATCGCCATGCTTCCTCTCACAGGTTGGTACCAGTTTTCTGTCACCCGTTTCACGGCGAGAACGCTCTCAGACAGCGTTATGCCTCTCCACCGTGAACACTTCACACAAACACATAAGCTGGCTTGTGAGAGTGACTTCTTCCTTCGAACTCCAATCAGGTAGGTACAGTTGGATCCTAGGTATCGCCAGTGCGGTATAGTGCTTCCATGTATCAGCAGCCCAATTCCATATCCCTTGGAATATTACCGGTCGCCCCAACGCATCCCAACATTCGCCGACCACACTGCTGCTCGATACCCTTCACTAATACAACAGACACTGGACTTCCTATGTTCCCTCTTCTTCGTACAGGCACCGTCCATCGATTACACGTCTCCGCATGCAATACACTGTTCAGTCTATTAGCCCAATAGAAGAGTAGCTGTTACCTGGTTGCAGTTCAGATCCGAAGTGATTTTCATGCCTGATCTCCGTCTTTTATACACATCAGGCCACGTACATGTAACGTCTAGTTGCCCGTATGAAATCTCACACTTTCCCGCAGCGCCATCTGCACTATCCAGTCAAAGACAACTCACACCATTGTACAGTTTAGGAACGATAACTCCAACCGTTATCACAGAGCAGACCTTGTGGGGAATTCCCGACTTCTAGTTTCACTTTCGTTACCGCTAATTATATCGCTGTATACAGTTTGCACAGTTTTCTTTGTTAACGGGAACATTAGATAGCCTTCTCCGTTGATATCACAGACCAAGAATGGACACTAATACTGGACGGTAAGTTCATTCAGTTATATACCCGTTGTATATCCGTATTTTATGCTGAGCGTTGTGGCTTCATGTAGACCCCTATTTCCGTTCATTTCCGGGTTAGCGTGCACACTTCGTTTCAGACTTGCGCTTCGGTTCGGGCTTGTGTTTAGTCCTGATTTAACGTTTAGGGGATACCAATATTCGTTACAACTGGCTACAGGTTCCCTTTGTCAGCCATGATGTGTGAAAATCCCGTGCAGACCTAACCTGAACCAACAATTAGCAAAGTACTGTGAGTAGCCCTGCTCTGATCTGACTTACTGTGCATACTCTGTTGAACTGAAAACTAATTTGAGTGTATCATACAGACATAACGTGCAATCATGGCTACTCAGCAACCTGAAAATTCGGCTACTAACAATAAACGGCCACTGGAATCTTCCTCGTCAGAAACATCTTTTGACGCTAGCACCCCAAGGCCTAAAATTCCCACCAAGCCACCCAAACAGGACAAGAAAAAACAAAAAGGTACAAATGATGACCAGAACTCCACGTTCAGCGTCAGAACGGAGACTATTAAAAATACAGAAGAAACCTTTAGCGTGGAACAAACACTCAAATTGATCACATCGAGCTTGTCCGATCTCAAGTCTGAGATGGTAACGAAAGATGAGTTAAAATCACTAACCGAAAACTCTGTCACACAGGATCAAATGGAAAAAGCTCTAAATAAATCACAGGATAAAATAGCCAGAAGTCTTGTAAAGAAAATGGAGGCACTAGAGGGGGAGGTTTTTGACATGCGGAAGGAAAACGCGATTTTGAAAACACAACTGGAAAATGCCCTAGGAAGACTAGACGAAACAACCGAGAGGGTCGCCATTCTAGAAAATCAAGTGAACGATCTAGAACAATACACGCGGAGAGCTAACATCCAAGTGTGGGGCATACAGGGAGACGAGAAAGGTGAAAAATGGGAAGACTGCGCTGCTAAAGTCAAGTCACTTTTAAATGACAAACTTGATATGGATATCAATATCGAGGACATCGACATGGCTCACAGAGTAGGTAGAATCTCCAATGACTCACCGCGGCCTATTATCGTCAAATTCTTGCGACGTAAACATAAAATTCAAACTATTGTGAATAGGAGGAAGCTCAAGGGAACTAAAACAGTGATACGTGAGGATTTGACGCGTCAGAACCAGGTCCTACTGATGAATGCCGCGTCACGAGACAACGCGCAAAGCGCTTGGTCCACCAACGGTAAAATTCTGGTGAAATCTGATAGCGGTGAAATTCGCGAAGTGAAGTCAGTAGAGGACATTGACAAATTTCTCAGATCACCAAGAGGTCATTCCGAAGGCAGACACGGAGATGGAAGCTATGGACCCTATCAGCATCGAGGAAGGGGCATGCGCAGTCGCTCCTGGAATCAAAGACAGTCCCCTACACCGAGCCAACGTGGGCGTTCCCCGTATGGACAGCAACAAATTAATTTTTTGGAAGACTACTAATCCGAATATGTTTCAGCCTATGTACAGTTGTTCCTCCATATGGTGGTATTCACATAGGTACCCACCAGAACCTCTTTCTCGGAGCGCATATTTTTTTAATCATTTACTGTAATTGTAGGCATGTATTGTTCTACTTTCCTCTTGTACGTTTCAAGGTGTCGTAATCGGTAAACTTTGAATGCACTTTCAATTCCGAATGTCTACATGTGTGTATTTACGGCCCGACGTCACAATGGCACGCTACCTTATTGCTTATCCGCCGCCAACGTGGTATTCCTGTTACTGTTAGGTTTCTTTATTTGTGCTCCTTTTTTTTAAAGGTATACAAATTCTTCGTTGAAAAGAAACAGATTGCGTATGCAAATTCATATCTTGCGTCAGACCTTACCAGACCCGAGTAAATGTTAAGTACTGTTTTATTGGCCCTTCCTTTCCATGATCAGTTTGCGGGGCCGGAATATCACGTGATAATCGCACAATCATGATCTGTATACCGACCGGCCAGTGATATGTGGTGAGATTTTGTGCCAGTGTGCCGGTCTTGTCCTTCACACTTTCTATATATGGAGGGTTTCGATGTGTATACAAGGCAAAGCCTCTTTCATAATTATTCTGTATACAGTAGGTAGTTGTATAGTTAGTACAGTTGTGGTGATTGAAAACCTTTTCTCCTTCGCACTTTCTACGACGGCAATGGGGGATCGCCTTCCAAAATAGAAAGGAAAGTGTTCTCAATGTGGTTAAAAATAACAGACTGTAGCTCGACAAAGACTATTAAAACCACATCACTACAGCAATCAATAACTTGTGTAGCCTATATTTAATAGTTGTGGTAACGGCTAAGAATAGAACAGCTATTCCGTTTTCGTGCGATTTAATAGAGCAAAATTACCAAAGCTACTATCAAACGCGCTCTGTACCGGCCTTTTCGACAGTTTCAAACTGGTGTCGACATTGGTATGAGCTTGGGTGAACTGAAGATGTCTTTTACATCGGTGACGTCGTGTTTAAGGCGGATCTCCAAGCTTTATGACAATATGTCACATGGTAAAAATATTTGTCTGGAAATTCCATATTCTTACTCTTATGACAGGTAACTGATGATTTTTTATTTCTACTGGTACTGACGTATCGGTATTGCTTTTTCGCTGACGTACAGCCACGCTACAGAGAGGGTTAAACAATATTGTTAATTTTACTGCCACTGTGTTGTGACTTGTCTCTTCTCTCTGTAAAGTTTTCATGTAGGAACCATTGTCTGGGTCTTTGTGTCGTTGAAAAGGCACTTGTCTAGACACATTGTTGTCCTCAGACAGGGCTATTGTATCCCCAGATTCGGCTATTGTATGCATTGTCTCGTGAAACTTACATAAAGTATGAACCAGTGATTGTGGGGAAAGTATGTGTCCGTGGTTGAGTGTGTATAGTTGTGTGGTCACATTCATGTATTTTGTTCATTTTCTTTTTAAGAAAGGTTCGCGTGGCGGGGTGCAACGTAGGTTTCTTGCTTCTGCACCGACATATTAATATAATACTGACAGAAGGCTGTGCACGGGGAACCAAAGCGGCTCCTCAAATTACCTATGTTTTTTAGCTTTTTCATCATCTTTTTCATTTGTTCAACTACGTGGTCAAGAATGATTAAATGCACCACCCTGTTTGTGATACACGTTAACGTTGTAAGAACCCCCTTTGCTGCTCCATGCCAATGTTTTGTTCAATTTAGTGTAATCCTTGCTTTCATCCAATATTTGTCATCGCTTCATCATTGCCAACATGGATAACCTGAAAATTGTATCCGTGAATGTGCGCGGGCTCCATTCAAATCGACAAAAACGAATGGATATATTTAAATGGTTAAAAAGAAAGAAAAGTTCAATTATTTGCCTCCAGGAGACTCATGGTTCGCCAGAAACCGAACAAGATTGGGAAAATGAATGGGGATACAAATGTTTTTTCAGTCACGGGAAATCGAATAGTACTGGGGTTGCAATCTTACTTCAAAACAATTTTGAATATTTGCTGCATGGCTTTAAGAAGGATACGGAAGGTCGATATATTATACTCGATATCACGATTCAAGATACGCGACTTACCCTAATTAATTTGTACGGGCCGAACCATGATGACCCACTGTTTTTCGTTACGCTTTTCAATGAAATAGACCCTTGTAGTGGTAATTCTTTAATAGCTTGCGGGGATTGGAATATAGTGCAGGACTTTTCCGTGGATACACAAAATTATCGCGGAAAAAATAATCAAAGAGCAAGAGTAACTCTCCTAGAAAACAAGGATAAATTCAACCTTAATGATATATGGCGCCTGCATAACCCGACGACAAGGCGATTCACTTGGCGACAAAGGACTAGCACAGGTGTTAAACAGAGTAGACTGGACTACTTCTTAGTATCTGACGACGTACTGGTCTCAAGTTGCACGTCTGACATAGGTATATCATATAGATCTGACCACTCGCTAATAGCACTAAATTGTTCTTTCAAAAACATAGAAAAGGGCCCTGGATATTGGAAATTTAACACAAAGCTGCTTTCCGATCCCGAATATATCACTACGATAGAGAAAATTATAACCGAAACCGTTAGTGAATGTCGCGTAAGTGGAGATATTAACAATCCCAGATCTGTCGGTCTAAGTTTGAACGACCAGGTCTTTTTCGAGCTCCTAAAAACCAAGATTAGAAGCGCTACGATTCCATTCTCAGTGGCCAAAAAGAAGGCTAGAGAAAAACAAGAACGCGAAATTGAAATTGAAATACTTAAACAAGAGAAAATTATCGCGACAGCACCACAAAATGAATTGGAGAGTTGTTTGGAGACTCTAGACACTAGAAAGGCAGAACTGGAAGCCTTACGGCTCTACAAAATAGAAGGTTCAATCATGCGATCTAAAGTCAAATGGTATGAGAAAGGAGAAAAGAACTCTGATTATTTCTGCAGATTAGAAAAGCGCAATTACACTGCTAAGAATCTAACAGAAATCACGACAAGAGGCGGAAATCTAACTCAAAACTCAGAAGAAATATTAAATGAAATGGCCCGGTTTTACTCCAGTCTGTATTCAAAACCGAGTTTTATAAACAGTGACAAAAATGATCTTTTCCTCCTACATAATGTTGCATTGGGTGCCAATGACAGACAATCATGCGAGGGCCCTATAACAGAAGCTGAGTGCTACCTGGTCCTAAAAAATATGAAACAAGGGAAATCGCCCGGCTCAGATGGATTCCCTGTGGAGTTCTATAAAACATTCTGGGACAGACTGGGGGCGTATTTGATTCGATCGATTAATCATGCTTACACAACGGGTCACTTTCGGACTTTCAAAAACAGGGAATAATTAGCTGGCTACCCAAAGGGGAAAAGGACCGTAAGTTTTTGAAAAACTGGCGCCCAATATCACTCTTAAATGTAGATTACAAAATAGCCTCTTCCTGCATTGCCGGTCGAATTAAAAAGGTTCTGCCCTCAATCATTAGTGAAACGCAAAAGGGGTTTATGAAGGGTAGATTTATAGGGGAAGTCACACGAATCATTTACGACATAATGGAGTGCTCAGTGGAAAATAAGATTCCGGGCCTCCTTTTCCTTGTAGACTTTGAAAAGGCATTTGACAGTGTGGACTGGTCCTTTATGCATAACACTCTGATGTCCTTTGGCTTTGGTGAGTCGCTCTGTCGTTGGGTAAAATTATTTCAATACGACTCCAAAAGTTGTGTCCAGAATAATGGCTTTCTATCGAATTTCTTTAATCTTGAGAGAGGGTGTAGACAAGGGGACCCAGTTTCGCCGTATCTATTCATCATTGTTGCTGAACTATTAGCACTAGCGATAAAAGCGGATGGAAATATAAAAGGAATTGTTTTCAAGAATTCGGAAATGAAGGTGCTGCAGTATGCAGATGACACGACGATTTTACTGGATGGCTCTAAAGAATCTTTGAGGCGAACCATGGGACTCCTGGAGGACTTTTCGTGCTGTTCTGGACTTCGTTTGAATGTCGAAAAATCCACAGCACATTGGATCGGTAGCCAAAAGGGAAACGTCGTTAAGCTTTGTCCACACTACCGAATAAATTGGGACCCCGGAGGTTTCCGATTACTTGGCATAAATTTCTGCCCAGACCTGGAAGAGATGCCCCTAAAAAACTATCAATCCAAATTGAGCAATATACGGAGGCTATTGGGATCCTGGCTGAAACGCGGATTATCTCCTATTGGAAAAATAACAGTTATTAAAACCTTCGCCCTCCCGCTCCTTACACACCTCTTCTCTGCTTTACCAAACCCGTCTATAGATTTTCAGAACAGTCTGCAAAAAATATTTTACGAGTTTATATGGGGCGGGGCGCCGGATAAAGTGAAGCGGAAAACCTTGATAGGCCAATACGATGAGGGTGGATTAAAGATGATACATGTACCATCTTTCATCGATTCCTTAAAAATTCAGTGGGTCAAACGATCCCTTTCCTTCACGGAATTCCAAGCAGAGATTATGTACGAAATATTTCCTCCACTGGGAACTCAGATTTGGGACTTAACCATTAACGGAATATCATGTGTTTCAAACTTTATCAAAAATAAGTTCTGGAGGGATGTTCTATCAGCCTGGCTTAGATGTTTAAAAGCCCATGGCAAGGAAATTTTTTCAGCTGAAAACGAACTTTTATACAATTATGCTCAATTTTCAGAATGGAAAGAGGTCAATTTGTGGTATACAGCTGGGGCCAAATGCGTGAAGGATCTCGTTAACGAAAATCAATCTTTCTTGAAATTCAACGACTTTGTGAAAAAATTTGATATAAAACGGAAAAACTTCTTGGTTTATTACGCAGTGGTACACAATATTCCAAAGGTGAAAGTGGCCAGAACTGGAACACATGAACGAAAATCTGCAGATCGCCTGATTACTAAACTTCGTAACCAAAATTCTTTGAAATTCGTCTACAAGTTACTAGTCAGAGCAATCCAAGAGCCCCCTACCAAGAGTCAAACAAAATGGGAAACAGTTTTGGATGGCTCAGAAGGAATGTTAGACTGGTCGGGTATCTATCAAAACACATTTAGTATAACCTCGGAAACAAAACTCCAATATCTTCAATATAAAATAAATCACTATATCTTGGAAACAAATGTTCTTTTGCACAAGTGGGGAAAATCCGTAACAGATAAATGTAGCTACTGTGGAGAGGAAGCAGAAACGATAACGCATCTTTTTTGGCACTGCAGATGCGCTAGAGAAATATGGGCCCTCTTCTGGGCCTGGGTACGTGAAGCCATAATTCCACATCCGGACACACCTGTAAATGCGAAGCTTAGCGTACTGTTAGGTGACAAACGAATTTCTTCGCTTCTAAATCACTTGATTGTTCTAATCAAATATTCAATTTTCTCTAACAGAGTTAGGGGCAAGCCTTCGACTTGGGATGCAATTCAAGAATTGATCAATAAAACAAAAAATATTGAAATGGATATTGCCACTTTGAATGGACATCGTCTTACCTTCGAAACAAAATGGGGCCCATTGCTAAATTCACGCGAGTAAGCGTACACACCGTGTAAGAAATTGAGTGTGAGGCAAGCGAGCAGCCAAACCGTGATAATAACGCAAGTCAGGGTGGGGCATATCGTTTTGTTTTGCTTATATCTCTCTCTTTTCTCTCTCTCTCTCTCTCTCTCTCTCTCTCTCTCTATTTTTTTTATTTTTTTATTATTTTTTTTTATTATTATTTTTATTTTTTTTATTTTTTTATTATTTTTTTTTCTCTTCCTTTTTTTCGGCTTTTTCATATCTCTCCTTAATCTCAACAGAAAAAGGAAGCCCTGTAGAGGACGAAATTACGAAATTATTAGAAATTATACAATAATAATGCTATCCACAATGTATGTATGCGCAATGCAGAATCGTAATAAATTACGCGTACTGTGTCACTTTATCGGCATGTGAAGATGCCCGTGGTAGTACCTTCACGTCATGTCGACAGAACTCTTTTGAATAGTATTTATGGAATGAATGAACAAACAAAGAAACAAACAAATATCTTATTATTTTTGTTCTCCTCTCTTTTAATATGCATCTGGGATGAATGTAATGTAAATGACATGACATCATGTGAGGGCACGGATATATAATTGTGTCTAAGATTTTATGTGATACTAGGGCACACTTGTAGATATATTTTGGAATGTTCACTTACGTAATACTATGTAATGTAATATAGGGTAGTGTAATATAGTATAAGATAACGTAATATGTCAGTATTAATTGGCTTAGACCACGTGGACAAACCGCGTATTATATATGAATATATATATGTGTGTGTGTGTATGTGTATGTATACATGTATATATATAATATATATATGTGTGTGTGCTTATATATATATGTGTGTATATATATATGTGTGCGTGTATATGTATATAAACGTTTACTTATATAAATGTCCTTTTTTCCACCATTTGCATACCGTAAATGATATATCATGTGATAGTATGAGTATTTTGATATAGGGCTATTTTTCATAGCAACGTAATATATACTAACGTAATGTAATGTTAAAAGGATTAATGTAGTGTAATATATTACGCGGTTATAAGTTAGCCTGGATCACGTGGGCATAACTGTGAAATTGTACAATTCGTGGTCATAAGATTAATAAATGCCCAGTGGTTAATCCAGGGCTTAACTGAACTTGACCTAAACTTAGACTAGTTTCCTGCAACAGAGAAGCGGTCAACAGTTTTCAATAATGCCGGCAAGACATCATGAGGTTTCAAATATACCTGTTAGTTTAAGATTCTCGTATCTGACTGTGCATTCTCTTCCCTGGATATTTGCTGAAATGTTGCTGTTAATCTTTTGCTTTCTGTAAATTTTCCACTGGTTTTAGTGAAGACGCACCACTGTATGTCACAATAATTAGATAATAAAATACAATGTTGTCAAAATGATAGCCAAATTGGATTAGACGTCACAACGAAAATCATATGCATTAAGAATACTGATTAGCGATACGGATTTGATATTTTGGAACATCGTGATGTCTTGCTGGCTTCACTGAAAACTGTTGACCGCTTCCATCTTGCAGGAAACAAGCTTAGTTTTATGTATAGTATGATTTATTCTTCTAATATCGTGCTAACGCTATTATATGAACTGGGACTTTGGATTATGGACGTGAAAATTCTTCAATGGACGACGACTGAATATCGCGTGACGGACTAGACGCTTGTATTTAGATCAAACCAGTAAAAGGTCACTGTCTGAACCATACGAGACGTGATCGACTATGTCATTCTGAAAGACAAATTATGTGTAGTGTGTGTTTCACCAATGTTGTTCTCTGAACGCATTTTGCAATTGGATACCTCGAATATGCAAACTGAATGCATTTTATTGTGCAAATGGTATGGGATGTTCACATATTTGACAACTGTCATTCATATTTTGAAAGACGGATTTCGTTCAGTTTAAAATCAGCCTGATATCAACTATATAGGCCTACGTCATTGATTTTAACTATTTACCGTCGAAGGCTCGCTACAACTGCTCCTTACCGCTTATTTTTATTGGTGGTCGCATATTGCTGTAGCTCGATTTTTGCTAGCAACTGTGATTCTCCATTTGCTTTGTTCGCGGTCACTTGTTTTGTTATCTGTGAATTATTTTTTATCTCTATGGTTTGTGGACAATATCATTCTTCCAACTATCTGTGTCAGTTTTTCTTTCAATTATATATTTTTGTTCGCACCTTATAACATGTTTTTCAGGCTGACATGCGTGTTTATATTGGTTGGTGTCTGGCTTCATAAATATTCCCTATTTTCATTAGTTATTAAGTTGTATCACACGATCCTTGTTTCACTTGTTTAGTTGATGATGTATCGCTGTATTAAATGTTCTATATGAATACATATTCATACTATTTTCCATAAAATTATATGTTTATACTTGAGCATTTAATTTAACCCTATCTAGCCTGGGCGATTTGGGGTGTATCACAGCCTGGGGCGGAAAGTGCCCCCCTATATATTTTCGCTATCGCTAAAGCTAAAAGGCTGAAACTTAGAAACAGGCTGAAGGCTGAAACTGAATCAAAGATACTTTGGGTCAAGCTCTGCAAGAAAATGTAAAATCCAAGATGCCCGCCATGATGACGTCACTGTGACGTCATTTTCAAAAAGAGCATTTTTGGACGATTTTTCGAATTTTTTATTTTTGTTTTTTCTTCCCAAAAACTGCATGATAAATTAGTAAATAATAATCTGATATGAAATGAAATAGGCTGTATCCTCTTTTTCATGGAAATATGACGAAAACATCACTTTTCTGGTATCCCTCAGGGCAGCCATTTTGAATTTACCCATGATTTGCTCTGGATGTCACGCAAAAGGGCTTAAAATGACCCAATATGATAATCTAGAACGTCTCGGAGTGTCAGTATGAGCGAAAACAACAACGGGGGGGGGGGGACGCGGAAAGTGCCGCTCCCCCCCAGTGCCGCCCCCTCCCCAGGTAGGGTTAAAGATACGTTTAACAATACGAATAGTTCAGAAGCAAATGACCGCGGTTCAGTGAAGGAAATGTTAACTCTGATTTAGCCCCATGAGCTACGGTTTAAATACAATAAAATAGCGAGTAACAGAATGCCTTGAATTTACTCTCAGTATAAAATAAAGTGGGGATACTTATGCGGCTAAGATTTCTTTTATATGTAACATTTCACTTTGGCACTTCAACCACGCCCCATGGGTGACCAAATCCTCCTCACAAGGCTCCGATCCCATCAAGCAATTTTGGAAACCAATATAATACATTATAAAAAGTTCAAAACTCGTACATGTTGTGTTTCATTTTTTTAACTCCAACAGGTAGAAGTTATTATTGACTTAACACAAAGACCGCATGTTTTAAACTTGCTTATAGATTAAACTCAAATATCTCAACCAGTTTGTTCCCGAATGTAAGATTGTTAGTCAAAGCTATATTGACCGAATCTATACTCTTTAAAACATATATACTGTAGTATGGAATCTCACACAAAGTGAGTTTTTCTTCCTCTAGACGGAAATCAATAGTTAAGATGATCCCAATTGTGAGGGGTTGAAACAACTTTAGGGTGGAAATAACGCTTTATCGAACGCATCGAAGCATTTTTTAAAGTTTATTTTAAGTCGCCTCAATTCAGAATACAAGAGAAAAATTCACGGCAGCGGACCGTTGCTCAAATCTTTAAGGTAACGTGTTTTTAGCTGAAGTTCCTGGTTTCACAAAGCTCGTGATATTTAGTCAATTAGTCAATTTAGTCAAAACAGTTCAATAAAAATGTAGAATTAAAAAAGTGATTAAAACAAAGATGATTACTTCGATTAAAGTCAAATAACGTGTCATCCTTAAATGTAATATTTGAAATCAAAGTTGATTGCCCAAATCCAGACCTTTTAGAAACTATATATTCGATTTAGAACAACGAAAATGGCTGTCAACTTTTCTCTGTATGGGATACTATACTTTAATAAAGCATACGTTCATGGCTTATTTACTGAAACATAGCGGTGCATGTGCAGTCATCCCATGTTTGTTGTATCCCAGCAACATCTAGTTCTGCCAAATCAGTGCACAGTTAAGATAAGATAAGATAACTCTATTTAAGCTGGGTAGCTTGTTTAGCCAGAAGCTAGTCTACCACAAGGCCCAACATAAAATTAATAATATACAATAGGATGAGTTAGTACATACATTTAACAATACAGGACAAATATGACATAAAGGATATCAAATAAGAAAACAAAATAAAAAATTTACATTTGCAATAAAATATACACGTAGAGCTGCTCAAATCTGACATATTGCGATGTATACTAACACTATATCACAGACATAAAAGCTTTAAGAATCTAGCTTTAAAAGTTGGCACAGATGGGGAATTTCTTATGTCGATAGATAGATTATTCCACATTTTGGGACCATAGTACATTATACATTTTTTGAACATTTCTGTTCGAGGGCGAGGAACAATCAGATCCCCCGTATCACAGAACATGTGGTCCTCTGTCGGACGATTGTGCTGAAGTGATCACACAAGTACTTGGGAGCCAATCCTTTAACAGCCTTGAATACAAGTACCGCCTTGTGCAACTCGATACGATCGGACAGAGATATCCATTTTAACTCTTTATACATGTCTTTAGATGGAGTCAGATATGGTTTCCTAAGTATAATTCTCGCCCCTCTTTTTTCAAGCTTCTCGATCCTACTAAATTGGCCTTTGTCACAGTTTGCCCAAGAAATATCACAGTAATCGATTGACGGCTGGACTAATGAATTATAAAACATTTTACTAAGATCAGCAGGTAATAAATGTCGTGTTCTTTTCAACAGACCAAGTTTTTTGGATACCTTTTTACATAACATGCTCACATGAGTTTTGAATGTCAGATGTTCGTCAAACATAACTCCAAGTAGTTTAGTTGTTTTAGTTCTAGAGAGTTCACAATCTCCCATTTTTAGTTGAAGAGCTTCAAAATTCAGTGATTTACGTGACGAACGAACAATCATATAATGGGTTTTAAGAATATTTACAAACATGAGATTTATTTTTATCCATTTAATAACATTATCAAGGTCAGACTGGGCTTGAATGGTCGCTGACTGTAGATTGGTATGAGAGTTGTAAATAGGTGTCGTCAGCAACGTTAAGGTGTTAGTGAACCGAGTGTTGTTGTTGTTGTTACAGATTATTTTGGAGTTTGCTCAAAAGCGTATGCCTGAAGAAAATGACATTGCAAGTGCAGAGCGATTCGTTTTTTAGCAGAAAATTCGAAACAAATTTTAAAACAATTCCTCATATTCGTTTCCCCTAGAATTCGGAGAATTGTTTAAAATTCATTGTAACCATTCGACTAAGAATGAATTTCCCCTAACACTATTTGTATGGTAACCTGTATTTTACTGGAGCCTATTCCATATTACGTATACTTTGATCTGACCGAAAGAGAGACAGCCTAATTGTAAGGTTTTCACTTCATTGTTGGGTTACCTGATTACACGCTCAATATATTTAAACACATTCATGAACTAAATGCACTGCACATACAATATCATATTCTTCAGCCAAACGCTTTTCAGTAGTTTCTAAAAGACTCTGTAACAACAAGAACTACAACACTCGGTTGACTAACACCTTAAATTTAAAGAGCAAATTCTTTTTCTTCCAACTTCACAACGGATTCTTTTTTCTGTAAAAAGTACATAGTCACATTCCGAATTCCACCGTGCGCTAATCAGTTGCATACAATCTCCTCACAGAAAGGCTCATATAACGGGAAGTTTTCTTGGTCTGAAGACCAAAGTGATATACTTATAGGAACAAATTCAAGCTTGAGATAAGACTGCTTTCTGGATTCAACTAGGCTCGTCTAAGTTAATCTTATGTTGTTCCTATCTGCCTATTAACACGAGTGAAGATACGGAAGTCCCCTCCCCCCGTATCCTCCGCAACCGAGGTGGAACCTGGAAGAGTGTGAGCAAAATGCGTGTTCGGAAGACAATAGCACTCAATTGCAGCCCGGTGGAAGCTATTATATACGAACGACGGTGAGTGAGCTATTCAGAATGAAAGATCAGCCTAAATCTACCTTCATTGATACTTTGCTGGAAAAAACAAAGAACAATAGAGAAGAACTTGAAATGATCAAACTAGAACTTTTCCGCCTGGCAAAGCTAAATGAGGACTTCCCATGCAAAGAAGGGTATTTAAAAAAACGACTCGAACCAAGGTCGAAAACTGGACTAACGCTCACAAACAAACTTGGAAAAGACTGTTATATTTTGTTCCGCGCCATCGATGGACAGTACTCGGAGGATCTATTCGAGGTGATCGGCATGCACAAAGGCAAAAGAATCCACACAGGAGCCCTATCTCAAGAGGGAAAAGACAACCATGTCACCATGTCGAACTTTGTCACTGATACACTGACAAAACTGTCCAGAGATATTCACAGCATTAAAGAAGAACAAGTGAGAAATGACTACATTGTAGTCAAAACCTGCGGCAGTGGCAATAATACAGTGAAAGACATATCAGCGGAGGTAGTGGTAATTGTAGAAAAAAAGTGCCATCTGCAAGTGTTTTCATGCCAAGGGAAGTAATTTTCAACTTCTAACCCACAATTGTAGGAATTGACTAATAGGTTTGATACCATATATATATATTCACTTTCCCGTTCAAATTTCGACAATTTTGACTGGTCCGTGCCGTCTATACTGAATTGACAGACGAAGTCACAATGATCGCTTTGGCAATGTCTTGGTACAAGTATCGTGTATTCCAAGTTTCAAAACATTCGGTTCAGCCGTTGATTTTTGCAAATGAAAAAGGCTTTCAAATGTTTGGAAATCCAAACAAATTTCAAGGATTTAGTCATAGCGCGAACATCTACACTCTTCAGTCTCCCTTCTCGCTTACTTTGCCGAGCAAAATGAAAAATTTATATTTCCTTCAAAGTTAATTTTCAATGAATTTATTATCAGGTCTATCACTTTGATCTGTGAAACTATGGAATGGGGTTGAAGGCTTTATCGAACTGTTCAAGAGGCATAATGACATTTTTCACGATTCAAATTGACGCCTGTGACAGTCTTGATATTCGATTAGAATAATAAATTAAGTTTCTGCATTGATGTGCGTTATCATCTGCAAACTAAATACGGTACCTTGACACTCTTTTCCATGCAGCAAGCCAATATCAATACATGGTTTGCTCTTTCTATACAAATGATTACCTATTTCATCCTTAGGAGATATCACCTCATCCGACATGTTTGGTCAAGCCTTTTCGAAGGTTGATAATTTTATTAATTTTTTTTTAAATCAAATTCTGCAAATAAGAAACATTTCTTGTCAGTATCTATGGATATCTTCCTATAATCAATTCGCGAGTATGTTTGTCATTATTTCATTCGGAAGGTGATTTAAGTGCGAAATTTCAGGGTTAGTTCACTAAACAAGGTCTGTGTGTATAAGAGAATCATGTCGAATTCTCGTTATTATCTTTTGGTACATCAAATTATTGCATTCGCGAAAACGGCTTCCAAGTCAATATGAAAGGTATCTAAGTATCAAAATAATTTTTAAAAACTCTCAAGGAAATCAAGGCCATAGCTTTTGACAACGAGGTCAAATAGATCGCTTTTATGGTCAGTATCTGCTAATATATGACGTAATTTCATTCGTAAGACTGATTGACAAAATAACGTAAATTGTGAAGTGTAGAACCAGTACGTTCTAGCATAAATGGGCTCTGACTTGAGAGAATGATGTCAAATGCAACATGTTTCTGCCCATTGTCTGCTGATACACATAAGTATTGATTTTACAGAAGTGATTAATGCAATTCTAAAGGGATTATGAGTGCGGAAGAGGACGAGAACATCAATATCAGCGAAGCAAAGCCCTGGCTTGCGAGAATGAGGATAGAGAGACTGTGTTCCGAAAGAGGATCATTCGAAATAGCTATGTACCGAAAGTACACAATATAACTACACAACTGTATTGTTCGCGCATAGGGTTGTCTGACTCATTAAATACTACATAGTCATTTATGTATTATAAAATCATTTGCGCATAAAGTCGAGTTTTGAGTATTATCAATGAGTCGGTATAGCTAAGACATTAAGTGCAAGTCCAGGGATTGGAGGATCATTGTTTCGATTCCCACAGAGGGTTAAGTTATTATTCCTTTCAAAACATATTTCCATACATGCGAATTGCTTGGGGGTAAAGTTAAACATCTTTATTCGGTGAAAGTTGCTGAGTTGTTCCGCTTACTTCTGAAACGTCATTGTTGCGTTTGTTTTTATGATGCATGATCTATAATTTGCTACCAAGTATTATTCAATGTTAATCATAATGATAATGCGTTATTTGTTATGCTTCTTCACCAATTTGTGTTTTATCTAGATTGGGTAGATAAAATGATTACTAGAAGTAGTGAACTTATTTTTCTACTTTCTAAGACAGTCGCCTGTGACTGTATGCAAATTAGCTGAACCACTGACAAGGTTGCGGCTCATCTTCCTTGGTATATAAGAAATCCAAGGATCTTAAATTGTATATACATGTGCATACTGTTCAATGAAAATGGTAATATCTGAAGACAGTGACTGATGTGACGACCGACAGATTTTAAGCGACTGACGAAAGAGAATTGAAGTCTGAACGGAAATCAACGAAGCAATAATTAATTCCACCGAATATAGTTGCAAATGAATTCAAACGTGCCTGAAGACAGTGATGTCATGTGAGATTGAAAAGGAAAGTGTGGCAGAGATCACACTCTCTTAGCGCATGCGTATTTCAAAAAGTCACAAGAAGAAGAACAACAAGAACAACAACAACAACAACGCGAGCCTCCCGTAGACCTGCGTGCCGCAGGTAAAAAGACGCCGAGATAAAGAAACTGAGGGATGATATCAAACAGTTAGAAAAGGAAAAGAATAATTCCAACAAAAGACTTTCCTGTCTGGAAGAAGACGTCAAAATCCTTAACGCATCGAACGCAAACTACCAAAATGTAGTGGACACAGTGTCCCAGTGCGTTGAAAGCCTGAAAACTGACCTATCAGAGCTGATCACAAAATGTGCGAAATTATCACACGAGGCGGATGAAGAATCGAAACTTGAAACTGAGAGAATCGAACAGAACAATCGACAGAATACGCAACAAATCAATGACCTCACGTCTCTCGTGAAAACAGTCGACTATCAGAATGGTGACATTAAGAAGAAAATTGAAACTGTTCAAAGGATTGTCACAGAAGCCATGCACAAATCCAGCGATGCATACAATATGTCGAACAGAATTAATGCTGGATTTTGCGATGAAAATATCTCTCTGAAAAACTCAATAAAATGTGTAAATGACAGCTTGAAAAGTGTACAAGATGACATAAGCACAATGACAACGAATGTAAACGGGTGCATAAACTCAGTGACAGGTCTGAAACAACAAATGTGTAAAATAGACTGAAATCAAAACTGAAAGAGGCGAGTAGAAAAACGTTTGCAGAAGTATGCGCAATTCCGTGCATAGACAATCGACCACGGCTAGCTGAGGCTTCACTCGTGGATAAAACTAGTTATAGCGACTGCCACAATCTGACAAGTCAAACTGTCGTGTTACCAGAAGATGTCATGTGTCAAAACGAAACTACAGCCAGATCGACTATTGAGTCTACTACCAGGCAAAGTTCTGTGACCGAAAAATTGACCGATGAGAAAGAGAAGATATCAACTAGAAATGCTAGTCAACAACAGGTTGAAGTACTGCATTTACCCGGTGACAATAATTCATCTCAAAGAAACACTGACCGGCATCATATACCGTGTGATACCCAAGCAATTGGAAGAAGGAGCAACAGTCAGCAAAGTGGTGACTCAGATATTCAGCAAATCAGCGTACACTTTCCCAAGTCTAAATGTATGGCCAAATCAGGAAATGTGTTCACCGGAGTAGTACGGCGACGTGTTGCAAGATTTTACATTGGTGGGATTGATAAACACAGGTCATCGGAAACAGCAATGCGATCATTCCTAACAGACAATGGAATACACGTGACATTTCTGCGATACTTTGAGCGTGATCGGAAAAGAACAGCCGCTGCACAACTGAATATCATAGAAGACGAGACGAGAATATAATTACAGCCGATGGTTTCTGGCCAGCTGGGATATTCATGAAGGAGTGGTTACCATGGGCGGTGTTCAAGAACGCAAAATATGAACAATATGGAAACTAGAAAACTGAATCTAATGAGCTGGAACGCAGACGGTGTTATGTCTGGGACCCCCTATCTTGTAAATACACTAGAAAACTTCGATATACATTTGTGCGGATTTGCTGAACACTGGTTAAGAGAGTTTAATATAGATTTTTTTAGTTTGATCGACGAAAATTATGGAGCAATTGCAAAGCCCGTACCAGAGGGCGACTCGTATGCTACTCGCTGCAATATCCGTGGGGGTGTTGCACTTTTATACAGGAAAGAACTCCAGATAACTGAAATAGACACTGACTGTAACCGGATCGTGGGTGCAGAAATAGTGGTATCGGGCAATTTAAAACTTTATTGTTTCGTGGTTTACCTACCCGCCTCATCCAGACCTGTGGAGCTATTTAAGCAATGTATAGAAACTCTTGACGTTCTAGTAACTGCCTATTCAGAAATGGGTGATGTTATTATACTAGGTGACTGTAAATGCAAAGTGAAAGGAGGTAGATACAGTTTCACACATGACGAGAGGTCACAAATCTGTAATGAACTCCTAATAAACCACAACATGATATCCGTTAATGTACAGGAATTCTGCAACGGTCCCGTTCATACCTTCTGTCCGTCAACAGGTCATAACACCGCCATTGATCACATCATAGTGGGGGAGAATATAGTAGATCTCATCGATAAGTGTTCAGTGCTGGACGACCACTCCTTGAACGTATCAGAGCATCACCCGGTTATCTGCTCGCTCCGAATAATCACTAAGACGTGGCACCACACACCAAACAGAACAAAACTGTCGTGGAAGAAAGCCATATCGGACGGCAGTGGGAGTCAATATAAAAATGTGTTATCTAGTTATCACGAATCTGTAGATTTCCCTGACTTAGAGACTTTAGATATGGCCGAAATTAAACAGTACTATGAAGAATTAGTAAACTGCATTAAATCAGCAGCCCACGAAACCTTGCCGAGGACAAAATACAGGAAACACTTAAAGCCATACTGGAATAAAACCGTCCAAGAAGTTCATAACCAGATGAAACAACTTCGACAGCAATGGATCAGTGATGGCAAGCCAAGGGGCATGAACTTTGAATCTTATCGAAATTACAAAGTGATTAAAAGAATGTTCAGAAACTCACTTAGGTCGTCATTTGATGATTTTATATCGGCACAGATAGATGAACTGAATAGCTCAAATGAAATGGACAGCGACCTATTTTGGACCCTATTCAATCGAAAGAGGAACGGGAGCCACTTTGAGCAATCTGAAATTGAATATGGTGGTCAATACTGAGAGATCCAGAGGATATACGTGGAGCGTGGGCAATGTACTTCGAGAAACTGTATTGTGACGATGAAAACGATAAATATGACAACGAGTTCAAGAAAAGAATCCGTCGAAAGCTAGTTGAAATTAATACAAACTCTGTCAACGACGACGATGAATTTCTGAACACCCCATTTACAGAGGACGATATCGCTATGAAATGCTCCGATTTAAAAAACAACAAAGCGGGAGGTTTCGACGAAATAACATACGAACATCTCAAGTATGGGGGAAATCTCCTTTACACGCACCTTTCCAAGCTACTTGATCTGGTTATCAAACACGAGTATATTCCAGACGACTGGAAAAGAGGAGTCATTGTGACACTATATAAGGGTGGAAAAAACCCAAAACAGAGCCCAAACAGCTACAGAGGAATAACATTACTTCCTGTCATATTCAAACTGTTTGAAATGCTACTCGCCGACAGACTGGAATGTGTACTAAATTCAAAAACATTCCCATGTAGACAGCAGATGGCCTATCAGAAGGGACTGGACAGTGTCTTCACGTCCTTCAACCTACAGGAATGTATTTTCCACAATATAGAGAGAGGGGAAAATGTACATGCTGTATTTTTGGACAGCGCGAAAGCCTTTGATAGTGTTTGGCACGATGGCCTATTGTTTAAGCTACATGAACATGGAGTGAAAGGTAGGACATGAAGATTATTCAGGGAAATGTATATGGATATGAAAAGTTGTGTGTCGTGTTGTGGTAGATTGTCTCGGTGGTTCAAAATGGAACGCGGTATAAGACAGGGAAGTGCTCTATCGGCGAAACTATAGCTAATATTCATCGACGAGCTGTTACAGAAACTGGAGAATTCCGAAAATGGAACATTAGTCATGGATATTAGAGCGAATGTTCCCACACAGGCTGATGATATTTGTCTTCTGAGTATAAGGTTGAGCGGACTAAGAATCCTGCTGAGAATATGTGAAGTATATAGTGTGAACTGGAGATTTCTGTTTAACCCACTGAAAAGCTGTGCTATGACTTTCCACATATCTAACAGAAACCCTACCACGACGATTGACGACTTAAAGATGTACGGAAACCCAATTCCGGTCGTGTCTGAAACCACCCACGTGGGTGTTGTTCTGAAGGACAATCTTAGTTCGTTCGATAGAACCAAAACTGTGTGCAATAGGTTGAAAGGAACCACGCTTTCACTAAGAAAATCTGGCATCCATCCTAAGGCGTTGAATCCTTTAGTGAGTGCCCGAGTTATCAAACAGACTGTGTACCCCAAATCGCTGTATGGATGTGAACTTTGGTATTTGAGTACTGTCGACATCTTAATGTTGGAAAGAGCTCAACGATGGATTGCAAAATCGATACAGGGGCTACCCAAATTAACACGATCGGACAAGTGCGTTGGACTCCTCGGCTGGAGCTCCATAGAAGGTCATATAGACGTGAGAAAACTGTTATTCTTTGGTAGACTATGCAGATTAAAGAACGAAATGCTACCAAAACTGATATTCAAAACACGATTGTTCAGCTTCTGGCATAGCAAAGACGACCAAACGAGGAAACTTGAGAAAGTACGATCTAACAGTATTTATCTCTGACTATGTGAACGACTATATATTCCCTTCAAAAGAAAAATGGAAACGACTAGTTAAAACCACTGTACATATGCACGAACAGCGGGAATGGTTACAACGGATGCGCGAACACTGTGACTTCGATAGATTCGCTAGAGTTCACCACACGCTGTCACCATTTGGGTGGTGGAAAATAGCGAACAGGCATCCAGAGCATAGGGAAAGCATACAATTTATTGTGTCATTGTGCGCGGCAATCAAAAATATCGATGGAAAAGAACTCTGTCATAAATGTGGGAAAATGTACAGAGATGTATTGGAACATATAGTGCTTCACTGTGATTCTTTGGAAGATCAGAGAGACGAACTGTGGTGTAGATTTATTAACATTGACGATATCCGATTCAGTGTGTTTTTCGATTGTCTTTCTGATTGGGACCTACTGCATATCATGATTGGGGGAACAATAGAGTATAATCTATTGAATGAAGATCTAGAGCTGTTCAGGATAGCGTGTCTAAAATTCGTACACAATGTTAGTAAATTGTACTTTCAGTAGTGACAGCCTCTCTGTCGTCTTGTGCATAACGTTAACAAACTGTACATGTACATATGACAGTAATTAATCACACAAGAGCGATCTCATCCACTGTTTAATTCTCCTTGTAAATAACCACGGAATCTGCCTGTAACCAACTGTAATTATCTTCCTATTTTCTACTGATTGCTACTGTAAATATGCCTGATATATGCTCTCCACGAGGAGGAAGTAAAGGTAATAATAATAATAATTCTCTAAACATTAACAATATAGTGAAGTTGCTTATGCGAAATCCAGTTCAATTACACCGGAAATAAATTGCGTGTTTGTGAATGCCTAAATTTTAATATCGCCGATACATTCAAACACAAGATTTCTGCAAGAAAGAAGCAATCAAGTTTTCATTGATGCCAGCAAGACATCATGATGTTCCAAAAATATCAAATTCGTATCGCTGATCAGTATTCTTGGCCCATATCATTTTTGTTGTAAAGACATTATCTGAAGTATGATGTATTTCAGTCACACCAGGAGTAAAACTTCCTGACTGTCCGAGATTGCTGACGCATTGAATGTTTTGGAAAGAATATGGCACTATTCCGTGTTCGTACTAGCTGTGTCAGATGTTCAATGTCTATGAATGCATGCATGCATAGAATATTTGCGTGAATAACAAAGGGTGTCATCTTAACCCATCAACAAAATCACCCGTTATAGTTATGCTACAAATTCGAGTAAGGACACAATTCGAAGTAAGGGTCACAATTTAAAGTAACGGTCACAATTTGAAGTAACGGTCCAAATTTGAAGTAACAGTCAACATTCAGAGTAACGGGCTGACCAATGATTAACGATAACACCGGTTCAAGTTGAAAAACTCGACCAATCAGAATCAAGGATAGGACAGTTTAATCCAATGAGAGATTGATTTATCGTAACCATTTCATATCAATCACTACACCAGTAAAGATGTGTACTACACAACCGTCTATTTACCGAGAATTAGTCAGATATCCATCGACATATCATGATGACGCGATCAAATCGAAAGTACGCGTTTATTTCCCAATATTGAAATATATGGAAGAGTCACACCATAAGAAACCAGGTACAATTTCGTTAACATTGTCGTAAATATAAATTATTAAGGAGTGTGATGTCTATTATATTTGCATGTTCTGACATTATTTTATGAAGATGTGTTGGAAAATGAACTCCCGATAAGGTATACATCGATAAATTGGGTATCGTTGGTTAAATTATTCATTGTTTTGTGGACATTTGGATGATTCTGTTCAGTCTTGGGATGGAGATCGGGAGGCGTCGTTTCAAAATGGGGTCGGGTCTATTTGCTGTGTGTGTTTACTAAATTATATGTCTGCAGTTTTTACCTCTTTTTGCAACGGTCTTCTGTCTCAAATCTTTACGATCAAGGTAAATTTTCAAGTAATACATAATGGAATGAATTGTTTCAGTATTCAGCGGATTTACACCACTGAATTCCATTCTCATCGACTATATTTGTATGTTCTGACACTATTTATTCGAGCTGTTTTTGAAGATAGACTTTTGATAAGGTCTTCACCGATGAACTGAGTATCGTTGGTTAAATTATTCATTGTTTGATGGACATTTGGAAGATTCGATTCAGTCTGGGGCTGACACTGAGTGGAGTCGTATCAGTAGGGGTTGGGTCTATTTGCTATGTATGTTTAATGAATTATGTCGGCAGTTTGCACCGTGTTGCTGCTGTCTACTGTCTCCAATCTTTACGACCAGGACATATTTTCAAGCAATATTTAATGGACTGAATTGTTTCAGTATTCAGCGGATTTACACCACGGATTTCCTCGTCCAAACGTTAGAATGATCAATCTGGTTTAAGATGAACTGGTTAATATCAGCACTGATTTAATGAGTCTTACGGCATCACAGAATGACCAGATACCCGGCTGGTATGCTTAAGCAGTCAGATTCAGGAGTTACAGGCCAGTTTCAACTGGATCATCCGGCATTTTTTTTGGGGGATCGCACCGCGTAGCGGTGTCGACCAGACTATGCTGCCACTCACGAAATATCTGAAAATGTGTACGTGCATTATATGGCAATGACCCTGTGTTGACCTGTAACAATCCGCCGGTGATTTGCACATTGTGTTTGTGTCATATATCAAGGTATCAACCAGACAATGAAGAAAAAACAGTCGTAATCGTTTCATGTTAACTAGAAATAAAACGAAATCTGAATTTGAGGGTATTTCATGTTAATTTCTTCGCTCAGGGATTGGTTGAATCCGTGGACTATTTTTTGTTCTTTGCATTTCTCCGGTTCCGCGCAATCGGCTAAAACCCGGTTCTCAGGGCTTACCAATTGCGCTGCAACAACAACAATTGAGCTGCACTTATTCAATGTAACCAACGTGCAGACTGTTGTAAATGTAAATTGATGACCTGGTAACATGGTAAGCTGCTCGCCTCTTGGTGTTTTTCGTCTCTGCGGTTTTGCGGCTGTCTGAGTTTGCTGTAGGAGCTAAGTCCCCAAGATTACTTTTTTGCCTGGTGTTTATAATTCGTAATTTGTTTATTGACAACGATAGCGTTGGAGAGACAATTCGTGCGAAAATTCCTGTTGATGCTACTGCACGATCATTGCGTATTCGCCGAGCAGACGTTGCAATCTCTTTCTGCTCTCGCTGGACAGGTTCCGGTTTTGCGATTATGAAGACCCCAGGTTTCAACACTCGTAGTCGCGTCCTTTCCCATGAAGTCGGCGTTCGTTACTATTTTAATGTGTGCGCATACTGCCTGGAATATATTTCTAAAGGAGATATGTGTCGAAGCAACAACAATAGTATTGACACGATTTGTCTTGTCTTGTGAACTTGAGCAAGTGCAATGTATTTTGGGGGACTCTGCTCCCCGGATATAGTTTAGTTTGAAAAAGTTTGAACACCAACAACAACAAAATATTTCGAAAGCGGAAACAACAGAATTTGTCAGGAACCGCTTTCGAAAAGTGTTGTTGTTGTTGATGTTCAAACTTTTTCAAACTAAATTATATATGTAATGATCGTGCAGCAACAACAACAGGAATTTTCGCACAAATTGTCTCTCCAACGCTATCGTTGTCAACAAACAAATTTACTATAAACACCAGGCATATATAAGTGATCTTGGGGACATAACGCCAACTCATGCAGCTCTTGCCAATATCTGCACTACACAGAACTATTAATAAAACCAGTTAATAAAACTATCCAGTCTCCTCGCAAATTTGTCTTATCGTTTTGTCACAATAGAATTGCAAGAATTATGAAAATCTGGTAGAAGACATTGACGCAAACGATCCACTTTTGAGCATATTACTGCAAATAGTATCTTACTACCACGAAGACTTGGCATATTTCGAAATGAGCAACCTTCACAAATTCACTTCCTTGAAGACTAAACTCTGTGTTCCAGGTGTGCAGGTCTGATTCCCCGAACAGTCTCATCCACAACTTGGAGAAAATCTCCACATGTATTCATACATCTGCTATCGGCTAAAACATGCCAGCTGAAACATTTTGAAACGTTAAACCCATTATTGGCGATCCAGACATCAGTACTTTGAGTAATTTCAATCTTTCTTTTTATTATTGTTAACTGGCTCATTTGCTATTCATTCGCTCTTATTGGAACTTAGGAGCATGAAATAATTATTCTTCAGTAATAAATACCTGAAGTTTTTGTTCCTGCGATTATAGAATTACAAGCGTCTAGTCCGTCATTCATAATCCAGCCGTCGTCCATTAGAGAATATCCGCGTCCATAATCCAAAGACCTATTCCATTTCCATATAACAGTATTAGCACCAAATTCAGAAAGACAAAAGTATACATAAACATAGGCTTGTTTCCTGCAAGAGAGAAGCGGTCAACAGTTTTCAATGATGCCGGCAAGACATCATGATGTTCCAAAATATCAAATCCGTATCGCTGATCAGTATTCTTAATCCATAATATTCGTTATAGAGTCGTCATCTAAAAATGATGTACCTCAGTCACGCTTTGATTGTGATTGTTCATATGAGTACCATGAGGATCTTGAAGTACATGAGCTCATACGGCCCCTAGCCCCGGGTTAAGCGGAATTAGACACATGTTACGAAACGTAGCGCCATAGATCTTGCACGCTACGTTCGTATTTTGCTATCAGCATGCGATATGTATCGCCAAATTTGAGAAACTTTGAGTGGAGGCGCTTGGAGGAATAGCCCTGTTTTATAAGTTTCTGCAACAATGTTTGTGACGTTGATTGAAATCGTCACAATTAACACAGGATCTAGCAAATGCTACTAGGCGAGATATGTATACGCCATATGCAGGTCCACTGGAATATTACTGTCCAGAAAGGGATAGTTTACGATGTCGAAATTGTAATCATCTCTTTTGTCATAAAGTCGACGAGAGAGAATGCCCGCTTCATTTTATAGAGGTAGAGATCTAAATAAGATGTGCCTGTAGGGCTATCTGTAGTTTCCTTCAAATCCAGTGAAGGTGGATATATATCCTTCACTGCGTCATTTATATAGCGATTATCCACAGCGAGAAGATCGTCTATATGGCGTTTGGTGAATGAGAAGGAACGGGCTTTGAATGGATCGGTTTTTGAAAGCGCCTGCATATAGTTATATTCATAAGAGAACAGATACAGGTCAGCCAACAGGGGTGCACAATTAGTACCCATTGGAATACCTATGCTGCTGATATATTGTGTTGCCAAATTTCACATAGATATTTTTAATGAGAAATTCAAGCAACTCTATAAACAAAGAAACATCCCATGAATGATATCTCTTGTATGTAGTCAGGCTAAAGAATGCTTTATGGCTTCCGACATTAATATATCTACGATCAGTTTTCTTGAACACAGATACTATTAATGAACTTATACGGTCAATAAGGTCCTCATGAGGGATTGTAGTATAGAGAGTCGAGAAATCCCATGTGGATACATGTCTGTACGGTATGTGACCTTTAGCATCAGGTTCTTCCGTTAGAC
>JAVTVY010001871.1:0-35010 GCA_036873755.1 Hanleya hanleyi | reverse complement strand
GTTGCTGAAGCCTGGGGGTGTATTCCTACGAGGGGTGCCGTCTGCTGCTGTGGTGAGCCGCGCAGTTGAATAGTCCTGCGGTGTTACAGAGAGACGGGCCGGTGCCGTAGAAGCCTTTGTACTGTGATAGTACTGTCGTGCCCAGGCCGTCCGCATCCATCGACGGTTATCAATGCTTGGAGGGGCTTCGTCATGTAAGACGAGACACGACGACGACGAGAAGTCCATACCACCCGAGGGAAGAAGACCGGGAGAAGGAAGACACAGGTCCGACATAACCACGGAGGGACCTAGTCGGGTAAGACGAGACACGACGCAGTGTTCATCCATACGGGAGTGAACGAAGACCTGGGGAAGGAAGACAGACGCTGGACCTTACCACGTATATCTGGGGAAGGACGCTAGACGCTGGATCCTACTGCAAAGCCCTGGGGAAGGAAGATAGAAGCTGGACCAATCCATGAGAGAACCGGTCGTGACCAGAGTGTGGGTGTGACCAGGCCTGCTCACGAAATAGCTAGGGCTATCTATTTTGTATATATTTTCTATTGAACTTCGGTTAATGATAACTATAAGAGTACAGATAATTCATAGAGTAGGGATCTTCTTTGCAGGGATTGTACACTACCACGATTTGAATCCTGTATACCTGCTCAAAGAATTGTATGTCGGTATTGCATTAATTTGCTTTGGTTGCCATTACAGGTCTTCCTTTCCAACCTCCTTGACCCAGACAAGGTGACAGGTTGAATCGAACTCCCTCGTTGGCCAGGATCGGTGCCCGAGTGCATTCCCAGTAGCCTGACAGTTTGTCTTGGGGACCCTGCGAACTCTGTGGATCTGAAACATCCATTATCCCACGTATAGAAGTAAAAACGTTTCAACTGGTGGCAGTAGTGGGATGGCCAACTCTGGGAGACGAAGGAAAGGAGACCACGCCTGGTGGATAGCATGGATCCGGACCAGACAACCATGAATGTAACTGGAGATTTCGGCGCCGAGTTACGACAACCGGGGCCAACCATCTGAAGGAAGAGGAGCCCGACCGAAATTCTTCACGACGCCGAGTCCACGGAAACGACGTGAGATTGGAAGAGGCGTGGCTTCCGGACGATCAACCACGGCGACACTGGGTTACGAAAATCTTCTGGACTTGTCCACGCTGGAACTGGGATCGGTGCTGTTGGCACCCCTGGCCGAACTGACGCCACGACCTTCACGGGAGACGTCTGCTGAAGATCGATTGAGGGGGCGTGAGCCAGTAGCTGCACAACCCGACATTGACCCAAGACGAGAGGTAGAAGACCAGCGTAATGTCTCAAATGCATTATGCACAGCGATGACCGCCATGATGGGACAGGTGTCCACGATGCTGAGAAATCAAAGTTCCAGTGACGAGATGACTCAACCGAATGTTGAAAATTACAGCCATTCTGGGCCGGCCGGACTGGGGAGAGGGCAACGGGCCGCAGAGACGCCACCACGGGGTTGTGACGGAGCCGCATCGGGGACGACTTCGAGGCGAGATGAATCACTGCCAAGAAGACGTCGGGACGAACCACCTTCAGTTTCATGGGACCATCCGTTACAGACGTCCACGCCCATGGGGGAACCTAGACGGCCGAAGACGACGATGGTGAAGGCCGCTACCTACGATGGTACCATGCCATGGCGGGATTATTTGGCTCACTTCAGGCACTGCGCCGTGATCAATGGATGGATCTACCAACAGCAGGGTCAATACCTAGCCGTCGCTTTACGGGGGTCAGCGCAGCAGGTGTTAGCAAGCCTTAAGTCTGCACCAGGAAGTACCGACTACGACTGCTTGAAGGAAGCCTTGAGAAGCGATTTGCCCTGCCTAATCAGATGGATATGTACAATTACAACACATATAAGGGAAGAGGGAAGAGGTGCCCACACACGGAGTCGCATGACTTCACAGTATAGTCTCCCGGTTAACCTATTCTAAAGCATATACCAATAATCTAACGATTCGTGATATGTGTTGTATCTCAGGTACGCAAGGCACAGCTGAAGTCCAGACACTGCGTGAGGGATGAAGACCTTCCGGGCTTGGCTCAAGCACTAATGCGCCTGGCACAGCTGGCCTATCCCGACGCCGGAGACAATGTTCATGATACCCTAGCCAGGATCAATTCCTGGACGCCATCGGTGATGAGCTGGGATTTCAAGTCTGGCAGACCCGACCTAAGAACTGCGGCAGTACATGCGGCTGTGGAACTGGAGGCATTCAAGATCTCCCAGGGCCGGAAACCCTGGCCGACAGCCAAGTCAACTGCCCCGGGAGAGGGAGATAAGGCAGCCGCACCCCCTGAAGAGGATGAGACGGAGAATCAATGGTTGAGGGAAGAGGTAAAGAGGCTAATGGAGGTGATTAAGAAGAACAGTGAACCACCAAGACCACAACGGCCAGGACGATACCAGTCCAGATGGGGGCATAGACGTGACCGTCAACAACCATACGACAGCCATGATCGAACATCAGGATGCTGGTCATGTGGAAGGGACGGGCATACAAGGGCGAACTGTCCAGAGTTGCGCAGGCCGGATGATCATCCACCCCCAGGACAACTGAAACCTCCACCGAAATCCCCTACAGTGAATACCTCTGGTGAAGCCAGATTGTATCTCCCGGCCAAGATGGGATCCGTAGGATTGTGGTGCTGCGTTGACACAGGTGCCTCAGTTTCTCTTCTGAACGTGCGGGTGTACAACCAGCTGAGTCCCCGACTTAGGCCGGCATTGAGAAGTCCCTCCTTTGCGTCCATTCGTATGGCTGGTGGTACCTTTATGCCACTACAGGGTGAAGCAGACTTTAGACCACGATAGATGGGACTACCCAGACTCAAACGATGATTGTTGGGACACTGACCGTGGATGCCCTCCTGTGTTATGATTTCCTGAGTACCCACTGTACAGCGATTGATACGGAGAAGCACCGGGTGAAGTATGGCGGCCGATATGTCCAGTGTGAGGTCGTGGGGAGCCATGAATGCCATCGGGTGTCTGTAACGGAGACTTTTACTATCCCAGCTGGAGCTGAGGCAGTGGTGGACGACAGTCCGAGGTGCTCTACCGGGAGAGGTTGGCATGGTGGAAAATATCACTGGGTTCATACAGAAGACTGGAACCATGGTGGCCAGAGCCCTGGCCGAAGTTGACCGTGACCATGAAGTTACCCTGCGGTTCCTTAACCTGTCCACTGACCCTGCCATAGTACAAGCCGGCACTCTGTGTGGTAGGTTTGACTGAAGTGGAGTCTCCCCTTACTGCAGAGCCTTTGAACCAGAATAGTCCAGCCTCTGATGAAGCAACAGTGCCAACCCCAAGATGTCCACCGCACCTACGGGCCTTAGTACAACAGTCCAGTGAGGGATTGAAAGTTGAGAGAGCTTTAGCTGTAGAGGACTTGGTTACTCGCTTCACCCACTTGTTTGCCAAGGATGACCGTGATTTGGGGCGAACAACGATGGTACAGCATCATATCAAGACGGGGAATGCGCCACCTATCCGGATTCCTCCACGACGTTCACCCCTTCATGCTCGTGGAATAATAGACGACCAGCTTGAAGACATGCTGCAGCGGGGAGCCTTGGTCTGCTCCGGTCGTCCTAGTATGGAAGGATGGGAAAATGCGATTCTGCGTTGATTACCGAGCTCTCAACAAAGCAACGGAGAAAGATGCCTAGCCCCTGCCGAGAATCGACGAGTCCCTGGATTCTCTATCCGGTGCCTGCCGGTGGAGTACGCTCGACCTGATGTCAGGGTACTGGCAGGTCGAAGTAGCCCCGGAAGACAGATGTAAGACCGCCTTCGCCACTCGACGGGGTCTGTACCAATTCCGGGCCATGCCATTCGGGCTTTGTAGTGCTCCAGGAACCTTCGAGCGATTAATGGAGGCAGTCTTGTCAGGCCTCCATTACGAGACGTGCTAGTAGTGTACCTCGACGACATAATAGTTTTTGGCCGGACCTTCGAGATAATGATCCAACGACTGGAGGAAGTCTTCCAGAGGCTGCAACAACACGGCCTGAAATTGAAGCCCTTGAAATGTGTCATCGGGAAACGACAAGTCCTTTACCTGGGTCATATAGTGATGCAAGACGGGATTGGTACCGATCCGGAGAAGATTTGGGATGTACGAGAGTGGCCGACGCCAGTCTCCCAAACAGATGTCAGAAGTTTTCTTGGCCTGTGTGGGTACTACCGGCGTTTTATACGAGACTTTGTGACTGTAGCAGCGCCTCTTCATCGACTGACGGAGAAGAAGGCGGTATTTATGCGGGATGATACAGCCCAGACGGCATTCGACCACCTAAGACAGAAGCTGACGACCGCACCCATGTTAATGATGCCAGATTTCCGACAGCCCTTCATCCTGGACACAGATGCCAGCAATTTCGGCATTGGGGCCGTCTTGTCCCAGGAGATCAACGGGGAAGAGAAGGTCGTAGCCTATGCCAGCAGGGTGTTGCCCAAAACAGAACGTGCCTACTGTGTGACTAGAAGGGAACTTCTGGCTGTCGTGTACTTTGTAAAGTACTTTCGGCATTATCTGTTTGGCCGAAAATTTCTGCTGCGCACTGACCATGGGTCCCTGAGGTGGTTAATGCGATTTAAAGAACCGGAGGGACAGTTGGCTCGCGGGATACAGGCCCTCGGAGTCTATGACTTTGAAATCCAGCATCGACCCGGACGGAAGCACGGAAACGCTGACGCCATGAGCCGAATCCCGTGCAAGCAGTGTGGATGGTCAGGTTACGAGGTCCAGGAAGCTGCCCATGTTATGGAGATCATACCGCCGACTGCAGACTTCAGTCAAGCTCAGGCCGCGGACCCAGACTTGCAGTCTGTCCTGGAGTGGGTAAAGAAAGGCAGTCGACCAGCCAGAGAGGACATCGGTCAATATGGACCAGTAACTAAAATCCTGTGGGGTGCCTTCGAACTACTGGAGATGAGTGGATCCTTGCTTGTGCGGAGATGGGTGAATGCTCGGGGAGAAGTGAAATGACGGCTTCTGGTGGTCCCTCACTCCCTCAGACGTAAAGTTTTGAAAGAGTGTCATGACAGTTTAACCGGTGGTCACCTTGGGGTGAAGAAAACCTTGGCAAAGGTGAGACAGGCATACATGTGGACTGGTTTACAGACCGATGTTCGGTGCCGGAGTTGCGACGTTTGTAATCGCAGGAAGTTGGCGGAACGGAAGCCCAGAGGTCCTCATCGCGGTCAGATGACCGGAAGTCCAGGAGACAGAGCAGCTGTTGATATTCTCGGACCATTGGCAGGGGAACCGATATGTAGTCATTGGAGACTATTTCACCCGTTGGGTGGAAGCTGTGGCCTTACCCAATCAGGAAGCCACAACGGTTGCCCAAGCCGTCGTGAATCACTTCGTGACCAGATTTGGCGTACCAATGGCCATCCACTCTGACCAGGGGCGTCAGTTTGAAAGCAGAGTATTCTGGGGGATGTGCCGCATACTCGGAATGAGGAAAACGAGGACTACACCCTATCACCCCCAGTCGAATGGCATGATTGAACGATTCAACCGGAACTTAGCCCATGATGTTGCATGCCAGCATTGACCGTCAACCGGACGACTGGGATCTTCACATTCCGTTGGTGCTGATGTCTTACCGTGCGACCGTTCATGAGACAACGGGATATTCCCCAAACAATATGGTGTTTGGGAGGGAAATCGCCTTGCCATCGCACCTGACTTTGAGAGTGCCTCCGAAACAGCAGGTAGAGCCGACACAGTGGGTCGAAGATCTCTGGGATGAGATGGCTTAGATACACGAGTTTGCCCGATAGACTACGAAGAAGAGCTTGAGGCGGCAGAAACGTATCTACAATATGAGAGCTTTTCCCCACAAGTACAAGCCTGGTGATCAGGTTTACCTGTATATTTCCACCACTAAGCGTGGGGAGATCCGGAAACTACGAGACCGGTGGGGAGGGCCTTATACTGTGAAGGAAGCCCTGACTGATGTGACATATCGCATCGCCGATGAGGCTGGTGGCCTCCGTGTAGTCCATCATGATCTTCTTAAGCCCCTTCTACCCCAGAGAGACATCGGATAGTGAGACCACTCAGTCTACGGAGAATGATGGTGATGTCGAGTCTGAGAACGACTCGGAGCCCGTGGCAGTCTTTCCATATCCGGTGGAGCATCCAGCCGTAGTGAGATCCCCAGCACCTCGGCAGACAAGAAGTGGACGGAGAACCCGGCGTCCTCCAAGATTGGCAGATTACGAGGTTGGATTACCGCCTGATCCCCCTGTTGAAGTTAGTCGCCACTTTCGGAAGAGCCGATGGCCTTGCCGGAGACGTGGAGTCCTCCACGAACGACTCGTGGGCGTCGTGTCCAGCGACCGAGGCGCTTTAATGACTACATTTTAGCCGGTCAGTGGACAGGAGATACACGACCGTACGGTCGGAGAAATAGGGCTGATGCCCGTGATCGTCTAGGGATGACCTGTGGGACAGGTGCGACCTCCAAGTACTCCTGTGGGCGACGAACACAGGATGGGCGATCCCGAGGCTTTATTGCCTCAGATGCATGGTAGACAGACTCCAGCAAGAGCCTGCTGTGGACCTGATGTCCATTGCAGGTGACGGCTTGACCAGAAAGTCAAGAGGACCATCGTCCTGTAATTCTGTTGTATATACGTTGTACATATGTTCTGTTCTGCACACCCGTGCTGCTGGTAGCGTGACAAGAGCCATGATGAGAGCGCCATGTTCTTCGAAGGTGGGGGTAGTGTAACGAAAGTGCAGAATCCCTTTAATAAATCACAGTTTCTGATTGACATGTGACTATATGCGAAGTGACACTGTGTTTATGTGTGCGGTTCACTTACCTGATGGAATTCAACACTGTAATTTTCCTAGAATGAACTATAATAATCCGGGAGACAGACAATGCCTCGAAATCCCGGTGAAGTTATCTCAAACGATCAGTCGGGACGGAGAAAGGGACTCTGGTGAGCTCACTTGCTTCGCTGTAGATGACGTCAGTCAGGAATCCGGAAGTCAACATTTGTGGAATATGTAGATGGGGAACAGTGAACTTTGCGCTCGTGGTATGAATTAACTAGAGGGAGTTGGAAGCTGAGATTTACCAGTTACGTCCGTTATGAATTATGGTTTGTTCCTCCATAGCCATATTTATCCAGCGAAGTCCAGATGAACTGATCGGGAAGTGTTGTAATTTGACAATAAAGAGGGCGCTGGTATCTTCGACGTCTGTTTCTACCTTCATCCACAGAAGAGCGGTAGCCCTATATAAGCCGGACTCCCGATGAAACGACAGAGACCAGCAGAAACTTCAAGGTGTGAACACGCACAATCTATTGGGCAGAAGAAATCCAATACATTGCCGGGCCGGAGAAGGGCTGTGATCAGGCCGCCAAATTTGTGCCGCCGCCGGGCTGGGACCAGGCCGCCGAATTGAAGAAGTGTCGCCGCCGAATCCTATAGCATCACTGCATCCATCTACAAACACTTACAATCACACGTCCGGGCTGTGTTTACTCTACTTCGATCGCTACCTATTTCAACCGTATCGCACAGTTGTGTGGGCATTGCGCTGGGAGTTAGAGTATAGACACTTATCGTCAATGGCTATTCCTATCTCTACTGTACGGTAGTGCAGGCTCAGCTCTGGGAATTACCTAACGACGTTAGTGTTGATAGCATGGCCATACCTTTATGGTATCGATGAAGCTGTACCCAGTAGGAGACGCTCGTCTCTGTGAAGAGGGTTCAGCTGGGCAAATCATACACAGTTCCTACCTAAACAGTTATTCATGCACACACGTACTTAAATACACAACGTATGGGTTGAAATATATTCACGCTAACACCCACAAGCTATAGGTTCGAGCCTATAGCTTGATAAATATACATCTACCCAATCAATCATACGATAAACGATTATCCATTCACGCCTCCATAAGCATAGTCTCTCACCACCCTGTACATATATTGAGTAATTCACGGCCATTGATAGATTACTACTGTCTGATACAGTAGTATATAAAGGGGGAATCCTTTACCAGATGCCCATCTATTGCGGATGACCATGTAGTAGTATAGAGAGAGGGTTCAAGGGCCAGCTGACCATACAGTAGTATAGAAGGAGGGTTCCTATATCAGTTGACCATACAGTAGTATAGGAAGAGGGTTACTAGACCAGGTGCCTGCCTATCCACCGTGTGTTATCGATGTCCGATCCTATGTGGACCGTGTAGCCGTGAACTCTAGCCTTTATGATTCGTCCTTGTAGTGGGGCCGCGGAGTGAGTCGCCGTGAGCGGGGTCGCTGGGGGTGTATTCCTACGAGGGGTGCCATCTGCTGCTGTGGTGAGCCGCGCAGTTGAATAGTCCTGCGGTGTTACAGAGAGACGGGCCGGTGCCGTAGAAGCCTTTGTACTGTGATAGTACTGTCGTGCCCAGGCCGTCCGCATCCATCAACGGTTATCAACGCTTGGAGGGGCTTAGTCATGTAAGACGAGACATGACGATGACGAGAAGTCCATACCACCCGAGGGAAGAAGACCGGGGGAAGGAAGACACACGTCGGACATAACCACGGAGGGGCCTAGTCGTGTAAGACGAGACACGACGCAGTGTTCATCCATACGGGAGTGAACGAAGACATGGGGAAGGAAGACAGACGCTGGACCTTACCACGTATATCTGGGGAAGGACGATAGACGCTGGATCCTAATGCAAAGCCCTGGGGAAGGAAGATAGAAGCTGGACCCATCCATGAGAGAACCGGTCGTGACCAGACTGTGGCTGTGACCAGGCCTGCTCGCGAAATAGCTAGGGCTATCCATTTTGTATATATTTTCTATTGAACTTCGGTTAATGATAACTATAAGAGTACAGATAATTCATAGAGTAATAGAGTAGGAATCTTCTTTGCAGGGATTGTACGCTACCACGATTTGAATCCTGTATACCTGCTCAAAGAATTATATGTCAGTATTGCATTAATTTGCTTTGGTTGTCATTACAGATCTTCTTTTCCAACCTCCTTGATCCAGACAAGGTGACAGGTTGAATCGAACTCCCTCGTTGGCCAGAATCAGTGCCAGAGTGCGTTCCCAGTAGCCTGACAGTTTGTCTTGGGGACCCTGCGCACTCTGTGGATCTGAAACATCCATTATCTCACGTATAGAAGTAAAAACGTTTCAATATGTTATGTAAACATAAAGCCATTCGAACCACCAAATGTCTAGTTCGGAGGAACATGACAGATTATGCATTTGGGGATTTTAGATGCACAATAAAAAATTAAAAAAAGACATATATTGTAATATCATGCCCACCCGGTAAGGGGGGGGGGGGGGCGCATCAGTTTAGAATTAAAGCAAATAAATGAACTCCCCGTATCATCTCCCAGTCTTTAAGTTACTCCAGACCTGGATCCCCACAATGAATGAACTACGACCATACCCGGTTGTAATTTAATAAACGACTTACTGTGTACAAGAAGAAAACAGGAGTCAAAAGTACAGGTAGGCCTACGTTGGGCAGAAGTTTGGATCTAACGAAATAAATGTTGACCCCGATGTCAGCAGAGAAGGCAAATTGGCAATCTAGCCCCAGAACTCACTTTACGTGCTAAAGTGACCTCTGGCCTAGTGGATTTCTGGGAGTGGAAACGGAAACGTCACACCCGTTTGTTTACTTTCTTATTTATTCTACTTTTTATGTGTTTTGTACTATGTCCCAAATGGGATGCTCACTACAATAAAGAATCTTATCTTATCATGCGCACAATTAATTTTCGGCGGAACCAATCTAGCATTCGTCTATTTTCCGTTTTGGCGAAAATTAACTCAGTTGCTGAGTTCTGGGGATAGATTGCTATTATTCAACTAAACATAGAAATAGTTTTGTATAATTTGAATCAATTATGTTCGTTTGGTTAAAATTAACTAATTTCACAATAAAATGCGCCCCGATCTCTCGATTATCAAAGGCACTATTTCGTAGCTGGCTCACTGCGTGATCTTCATACGCTCCCTACCAGTGGGGATTTGTGCGTTCTGTGTGAGAGGATCGTTCTGCCAATACGGAAATAGCCGAACATGAGATTGAACAACAGGAGTTGAAAGTGGCAATATTAACCGGGACACCGTATCGTAGCTTAACGACCAGACTGCATGCGCCAGATAATTTCCATGATTCCTCACTTCAAATTTAGATAATTCAGCTGCCGACAATTGACAACTGTTAATGACTGCAAACCGATCGGCACAAAGTGGAAATTTTGGAGATTGTATTGTGCAGATTAAATTTAGATAATTCAGCTGCCGACAATTGACAAATGTTAACGACTGCAAACCGATCGGCACAAAGTGGAAATTTTGGAGATTGTATTGTGCAGATTTTATATCTTACATCCAATGAAGCGTTGTAGGAAGTTTGCCGGTGGCCATTGCAGTCTACTAAGTCTAAGTGATGGTTGGACACTTCTAGTTTTATGGACTTTGGGTTATAATATAATCACCGCCGGTCACTTTGAAGGGAGACCGGTAAATAATTTCTTTATGGCTGATCAAGAGAAAACATTCTCGCTATTACTAATATAATACACCCGGATGAGATATTTAAATCTGCCAGTATTCCCCGTACCATTTTGTTTGCTTATATCGTTCGGTATTTCATTCACCACCCGGTACTGTAAATTTGAACTTAAATCTGCAGGTTTCCTCTGTACCAGTTTGGAATATAGGTGACCAATCCACCATTCCCCACTAATGTAATATACCTCGACATAAGTCCATAATAATTACGGTTATCACTCGGTAGATGTCGTACACGTCGGGTAGCTTACTATTATTACCGAGTGACTAATCTGTGCAGGTTAGCGCCGTCATTTGATGGAATTAATGGTGACCGATGGGAAGATCATAAGCAGAAATCAAACGCGCCATTTGTGTATACCGGTGTACCATTTCTTTATTTTTTAGAAGATGTCGTTAATAAAACGTTAGTTTGCGAGTACCTTGTGTATAAATGCACTATATACAAATCAGAACAGATGAAAAGTAATAGGCCTATCTGGGCTTTTAAAATGATTACTTAGTTCTTAAAACCTCATTCCAGGTTTAATCATGTTATTGTTGCCGACATGTGCGCAGTTGCCGTATACCAATCCCCCGGGGCTACCATTGATAGTGAGCACCGAGGTGTAGCTTTTTGTCCTTTGAAAAGTCGATAACTATGTATCTATGGGAAATACTTTTGACTTTTGACTTAATTTAGACGAACACTGACATTTCCATCGTGAGGGTCGGTAAATTCCCAATAGTACGGAACAAATAATTTGCACATCGATAATACTGATGACTTCCAAGGATTGTCCAATAAATACCACAGATCCAATGACTAATTTTAATGTCATTTCTGAAATGTTTTTGAAACTCAAGAGGCATTTCGTCTGTATATCTATACCGGTCTATTAACATTAGTAGGCTTAAAATGTCAGACGTTCCTGGATGATATTGCCCTCTCGGGGGGCTTCGCCAACTCCAGCACATTATCTTGCTAATATTTGGCATACATTGCCTCATGTCATAAGGGAACTGTAACGAAGATATGATATTTCCCAAATTGATGTACCGGTGTGGCTTTCTAATCGAAAATGCGAAATGATATACTTTTGATCTTTTATACTGCAGCTACAAAAACATATTAACATTTCCGTTCATTATTATTGTATGAACGTTGATAGCACTAATGGCATCTGTGGGTGTTCCAACAAATACCACATCTCCAATGATGGGACGGTTCATCTCGCATCTTTTGTGTGCGTGTCGTTTTAAATGTTGCGTTTCTGTGGGAATTGAGGTGAATGTCAAAATATATTGATTTAAATAATGTACATAACATGCGATAGAAAGTAATAACGCCATCTAGTGGACAAACTGGTGAACATACCATCTCGCTTTCCCTTTGAGTCTCGTGAGACGACTTATTTGCAATTCATTTACTCAAATAATGGCGTTGAGATTAAACCCTCTCTTCTCGTAAGTTTAATGCAAAGTCAACTTCTAACACCTGCGCAAGAAAAGTTCAATTCATCGATACGTATAAGCTATTGCATTAATGTATCAACTAAGCTGAATTGTTTAAATTTGTGGGTGATAAACGCAGCAATTTCCGCCATATCCATATAATAAAGTGTTCCAATGGCGAGGAAAAAGGTAAATCTGACAGGACTTGTATGGGGCTCGTTTTCATGGCAATGGCACCACATTTTGACAGTACTGCAGGTGGATTTGAAAAGCAGAGACCATGGGCATTAAAATGATGTTTGATCCATGTGTATGTACGGTGTCAGAGTGCATTACTAAACTAAAAAAATATGGCCCTTTTCTATGATCGGCCACTCGCCTACTGCTCAATGGGGCATAATTAATTTCATATTTGCAAGTTAGAAGTCAAGAACAAGAAATGAGCACAAAGGATTTTAATTTAATTGCATTTTCAACCCTCACAATTCCAGTCCATATGTTACAAGTATAAAGCAAAACATTTAGCGGGAGCAGAGAAAACACAACTTAGGGTTGACAGTGATTAGGGTTACAAATAGCAGTGCCTAAGAAATTGGAACTCTTCTGTGAGGGGAAATTAAATACCGGTATTTCAGTACATGGAGGTTTTGCTATGGCCAGAATGCCAGTAAAAATTCCAAAATATAGGATGATATATTACAGGTTTCAACAAGCGTTCTGAGAACCCCAACATCTCGTCTTGCAGGGTCATCCGCCGAAGCTGCAGCAGTATTGAAAGCATACATGTAGAGCAAACAATAAGGTCTGGAATAGGTGATGTGGTACAGACAATAATGTCTGGAATAGATTATCTGGTACAGACAATCAGTCCCATGTGGAATTACTGCCAGATAGGTCAATCCCATCCCATGTAGGATGGATAGGTCAGTGTCGTGGGATTACTGCTGCTTAGGGCAGTCCAGTGTGAGATTACTGCTGGATAGGTCAGTCTCATGCGAGATTACTGCTGGGTAGGCCAGTCCTGTATAGGATTACTGCTGGATAGGCTAACCCGGTGTGGGATCACATCAGGATAGGTCAGTCCCATGTAGGATTATGGCTGGATAGGTCAGTGCCGTGTGGGATTACTGCTGCATATTGCAGTCCAGTGCAAGATTACTTCTGGATAGGTCAGTCCCGTGCGAGATTACTGCTGTACAGGCCAGTCCCGTGTGGGATTACTGCTGGATAGGCCAGTCCCATGTGGCATTACTGCTGGAGAGGCCAGTCCGGTCTGGGATTACTGCTGGATAGTTGAGTCCCATATGGGATTACTGCTGGATAGGTCAGTTCCATATGGCATTACTGCTGGATAGGCCAGTGCCATTTGGGATTACTGCTGGATAGGTCAGTCCCGTGTGAGATTATATAATGTCCAAGTTATATAATTATCCTACGAAAGGTTCAGCAAACTTTCCATGTACAGATCTACATGTAAACTTTTGCCCAACAAAAACCTTATCAATGAAAACGTACAAAGTACAAAAATTCATATTTAATGTCCCATTTCTTAAATAGCACATGCACATCCTCGAATCACAATGAACTTGGGTAGCAAGTGTCAAACTCATCCAATGAAAGCTGACAGCTTCAACAAACTTTCCATGTACAGGTGTACATGTATATATATTATTATTGGCAGATTACCAAGACAAAACCCTCAAATTTGAACAAAAATCAATATTTCATCTCCTAAATAGCACAGGGACATTCTCTAATCATACAAAATATGTGTACCAAGTTTCATAATCATCCAATGACAGCTGGCAACCGCAGCAAACTTTCTAAGTACAAATGTACAAGTAGAGGCCTACATGTACAGCCTCTACATGTACAATTCGGCTAAACAGAAAACTCATATCATTTGCCATAATTTGAACCAAAATTAATATTTCATCTCAAAAATAGCACAGGTACATCCTCTAATCATGAGAAACATGTGTACCAAGTTTCATAATCATCCAATGACAGCTGACAACTGCAGCAAACCTTCTAAGTACAAGTACATGTGCACTTCAGCTAAAAGCAAAACTCTGAATACGGATTTTAACATTGGGTAGTACCCCCAGATGGAATATCTACCCCCCCATATTTTTTATTATTTCTTTTTATATTTTTTTAAAATTTTCTAGATTTTTTTTTTTAATTTGCTAAACCAAAAACCTTATCATTCCAGTCCGGGGACACCGATACTGACGACGACATCCTCTCTCCTCCCTCACAATAACTCCCTTTACTTCGTAAGGCGAGATAAAAATTGACTGGATTTGGACAACTCCAGTGTGCATTTCTCTTAATTTATAAACTTTATTCAGCATATGGACTGGTTCAATTATCATGAACAGAAAAATGTTACAATTGATAGCCTGGCTCTTCCGTTGATCAGCTTTTTGCCCCTTCAAATATGGAGAGTTCTAAAGTTTTCAACATCTCAAAATTTGAGTACATGTATAATATTATGATGTCTTTGCAGCACTATCAGTTACATGCGAGTTCTTCACAGCCATCTCTGTCATAAAACTGCCCATTTCTCCTGTTGGCCAAATGTACTACTCCTTGTAGTTCAAGAAAAACTTCAGTTTCTTCCCATGGTCTGCCGTCAGCTTCACCTCACTGAAAATTCAAAACATGAAGTTAAAATCAATGAGCTAAGGCTAAATAAAACATGAATTGCAAGCACCTAAAAGGTGCGCTGATCCCTCAGCCCGATTTTTTTTCTGGTCATGTAGGATATGGTTTGCGTGATATACATGTATGTACCATACATATAACAGACTCGAGTTGCATAACGTGAGCACTGCGGCGGGATTACAGCATGCATGGAAGTGTAGCTTCATCAGTGGCAAGAAAGATCATGCATGAGCAAGTATGATAACAGGTTATTGGCACAGAAACACATTGATTAACATATGCCCACCATTATCATTGACATTATTATTGGGGGGATAAGCTCGAGGTACGCAAACCGGTTCAAAATTGATGTGGGTCCGGCCAGAAATAGGCTATCTTGACCTAGTTTTAAATAATTTCAAAGGTACCATAATATGTTCGGTGTAGAAAATAAAAACATTATGTTGTACCAGTAACAAATACTTGCGACAGTTGACTGCTCAGAATGATACAGTCGGGACACTCACAAATTATGCCCATCTTTGGTAATCGCCTAAAACAGTAATAAAAAGAAATTTTGAAGATTGAATTTTTTTTGACAGCGTGAAATTGTGAAAGTGAAAGCTGTGAAATGCATCTAATCTTTCAAATATTGGTTAGTTGTGGACAGTACTGCATGAAAACAGCCGGAATCTCTGGTGGAACTCAAATCTCTCATTGCTCATTCACTACAGTGCTGCTTGCTCCCCTTTGCTCGATAAAATTATGTAAGTTGACAGCGGGCAGAAGGGACCCGTAAGTTTACCGGCAAACTACTAACAACCTGACTGTTCGTTTAAACTTATTTATTGTACAAACTCTAGGACATGGGATTGGGGTCAAGTTCTAATCAACTTATTCACCCCTCTCCCTACAAATATGGATACATAACTAAACATGTGTTCACAACGACAAAAATAAGGACGTTCTGGCTGAACCTGTGTGAATATACACATGTCACAAATGAGATATGTTTTAGAGTTGCATTTTTAGCAACTTACAGGAGAGAAACATACTATAACAGATTATTGAGTGTATGGTGGCAACTTGGCTGTAGCGTGCTAGGATTCTCACCGAACTGGGTACTGGTACATACTAATCCTTCAGCTGAGGTAACTACGTCGTAATCGTACTACAAATTGAATCTTGAGGTCTTCTTAATAATTAACTGACTTGCACATATTATTATTCATTTCATTTGTGATTGACTCATTTCCCGACAATATATCTTGAAGGTTATAGTTTGGAGGCAAGTCGTTTTGTAACTCATCCCTTAGATTGGTATATAAAGGAGAAATAAAGAAATAGTGATAAGCATCCTCTCTTGGTTCTCCACACCGGACTGTAAAGTCCCATAGAAGCCCGCAACACACAAAATATTGATTTTCTTCCTGGATCAGTAAACCAATAGGCGAAAACATGCCTGCTAGTGTATTGATTCATTTTCAACAGTTTCATTTTTATCCCGCTCAACTGCCCGAGACACATGCATGAGTGATGCTATTGAACCACCAGAATGGAATTTAATAGGCTAAAATATGTACCTCAATTATCATGTTGGTTGGTTGTTAACTGTCAAAAACAGGACCCAAACTGTTTTTGCCAACCATATACTTGTTGCACACCATAAGCGCATCAAAGGCCATCTAAAAAATTGGTTATAGTTTCTCTAATCGATATCCAGACATGCCGCTGGGAATCACGTTTTCAATAAAGCAGCAGCAAAAAAGTTTGTTTTCAATTAAAGATATTCTTGCATACAGGCCTAAAATAATTAGATGCCACTGCCAATGTCACATCAAGAATCTGCTAAACCTCCAGAAACTTTACTGGCCTACTTGCTGAGGAATTGAAGTACCAGAGCCTGCAGTAACAAGTTTTGTGAATTAATTTAAAGCCTTGAGGTTCCATCCAATGATAACCATTCTCAGATGATGTGAATCTCGAATGGACTGCAACACAGGTCTTCCTGGAATCAGGGAACCTTCACAAGTCAAAATGCAACATACAACCAAGGGTTCCCAATGGGCATATCTCAGATGGTCTGAATCTCGAATGGACCGCTACACAGGGCTTCTTGGAATCCAGGAACCCTCAACAGTCAAAATGCTACATACAACGTAGGGTTCCCGATGGGCATATCTCCAGATGGTCTAAATCTCGAATGGACCGCTACAGAGCTTCTTGGAATCAGAGAACCCTCAAAAGTCACAATGCAACATACAACCAAGGGTTCCTGATGGGCAGAGATAGCAGTGCACAAGGTGAGCATCAATAAACAATAAAAATAATTAAAAATCATAAAATCATCATAGCCATCTGAAAACCTAATCATTTCATCCGTCACCATACAGGAAGCTCTCACCAAAGTTTGGTCAGGCCCAACTTAATAGATCTGCAGATATTCAGCGGACAAGAACACATGTTGACGGACGGACGACCGGAGAGCCAGATGTACATGGCAACGACAAGACCCCGCAGCCCTATGGGCGGAGAGGTAATACAATTCCAGCTTCACAGGTGCAGCATCCATCTTTTTTTTTATTTTGTGCAAATTTGTCTCTCCAAGTTTTGCCGACTTAAAAATTCTTGAAGCTTGTGCCAAAAAGTTGTTTGATGTCTTGGTTATATTTGCAGGAAATAGTAATTTTGAAAGCTGACTGTTAAAGTAAAGAAATATTAGTTGTTTCATGCAAGTTTTTATTAAACGGCATCTGTTTACGAGAAAAGAAGAAAAGAAAATAGCAAACAGAAAAAAAGTCCTCTCTACCTCATCATTTTATTTTCTTCAAAAAGTACCCGTGAAGCTACCTAGCATGAAAACAGAAATCAAATAGACATTTCATTTCTAAGTACATATGTTTACGTACAATATTCTAAGTTATTCAGGACAATGGAGAGAGATGAACCATGCTTATACAAGTCATTTTGTCACCACGAACATGGAGAGGCTGAAATGAACAGTTGCAATGTACCTTTCCAGAAACTGTACCAATTTTCTGACAATTTCTCCGCAAACAATGCACTACTGGATTTATGCTCTCCCGGAGAAAGTTTGAAGAGTGAAATTTGAAGAGTGAAACATGGCAGTGTGACTGCCGCCACAGGGTAGGCATTAGGACTCCGATGCGCTCTGAACTCTTAGAAATTAACCCCCCCCCCCGCAAGTTGAAATCCTGCAGTATATCAAGATGGGCATAGCCCAATTTTCATCAAAAGCAGGTCAGCTCAGAACTTGCTGGTAACAGTCCCCTAATGCACCTTCATGCCAAAAATCAAGGTTCTACCTTCAACGGTTCTCCTTATTTTGCCAACGAAAGAGTTTGGACGGACGGACTCACTGACTGACTCATTACTGGACAATTTGTAAATGAGAGCCTACTTTGTGGGAATAAGCTAAACTAATGCATCAAATACATCGATTACCCTATCAGAAAACAATCACCCATAATTTTTGTAAAAAATTCAATCAACCCCGATTTTCCGTAGATCCTGTTTGTAAAAAAAAATGATCACACTTAAGATAAATGTGCCCTTGTTGATGTGTGTCAGTGGAAACAGTGATGGCCGTAGCAACACCAATGTAGCATATTAACTTGCAACTGTTTATTCGAATAATCCAGCAGAGGATATCGAAGGCCTTTGCACATGACCGTCATTCTATAGCATACACTTCTGGGTAAAGAGAGAAAGGAGGTAAACAAGGCGTCACTAATCCTTTTCGTTCAGGCCGATTGGTGCTTTGGTGTGCAGTTGAAAGATCCAGTAACGTTCCCGCTCACACACGGGACCCCCTACCGGCCGACAACCAGCCGACATATGCTCACCACCAGCCGACATACGTCATCCACCGGCTGATGCCCGACTCGGGTATATATAGAGCCACTCAGACCTTCTTCCACAGCCTCTGAAGAGATCCAACCGATCGAAACCGGTCAGGCTTTCGGACTTTGTTCGTAAGTCCACCCCATACTCCACCAGAGCACTGGTTTTCTCCACTTTATTACCAAAGGGAGTTTACTCGGACAGATCATTTTTGCTTACAGGTTAATGCAGCACAATATGCTCTAGTATTCCCAAAGTCCAATTACATATGTAGCTGGATTGTATTTAATCAAACCCCGGCTGCTGAAGAAAATTTGGAACAACTCAACTGTGTGCTGCCTTCAGGTATCAGGGGACAATTAAAGAAATGAGTATGTTCAGCTCTCCCAGACATATAGGAGAGTTGTGGTGATGGAGGGAGATCATTCTCCTCAAATGGCAAGGCATAGTTTTGAGACTTTGAACTGGTCAATCAAGCATTTCAAAAAACTCTAATTCAACTTGTAGACTGGGCAACTGGTCAATGATTTACAATGGACAGAATAACCAACCAATCAGCCAGCTCGCAGCTGAAAGATTTCCCATGATGCAATAGTAGTTTCTTTACCGAGCAATGGAAGACTTGTACAATGGTCATGCTGGATGGACAGATGGACAGGACATACCTATTCTGGATTTGAGGGGGTTAATGTCACTTTCAGGGTTATTTCACTCATATGGTACATGACAGTCGGTTTGGTTGGTGGAGGAAGCCGGAATACCTGGAGAGAACCACCGCCCATCGTCAAGTAACTGGTAAACTTTCACACATGCACCAGTGGGGCTCGAACCTGTGCTTTTTTAGTGGTGTGAGGCTAGCGATCACGAGCAAAGTGCCTTACGTCTGGATACCCTTATAAAAAAAAACCGTGGTTTACCATACATTACCATAGGGTAAAGTATGGTAATGCATGGTAAACCACGGTTCTGTATGGTAATGTATGGTAAATCCGAGGTAAAATATTGTATGGTAAAGTTCACCGTGGTTTACCATACAACGAACCGTGGTGAACCACGGTATTCCAGGCTGAACCATGAACATCCATGGTAATGTATGGTAAATCCGAGGTAAAAGATTGTATGGTAAAGTTTACCGTGGTTTACCATACAACGAACCGTGGTGAACCACGGTATTCCAGGCTGAACCATGAACATCCGTGGTAATTTATGGTGAATCCATGGTAAAAGATTGTATGGTAAAGTTTACCTTGCTTTACCATACAACGAACCGTGTTGAACCTCAGTATTCCAGGCTGAACCATGAACATCCATGGTAATTTATGGTGAATCCGAGGTAAAAGATTGTAGGTAAAGTTTACCGTGGTTTACCATACAACGAACCGTGTTGAACCTCAGTATTCCAGGCTGAACCATGAACATCCATGGTAATTTATGGTGAATCCGTGGTAAAAGATTGTATGGTAAAGTTTACCGTGGTTTACCATACAACGAACCGTGGTGAGCCATGGTATTCCAGGCTGAACCATGAAAATCCATGATAATGTATCGTGAATCCATACGGTAATAAATATGGTAATAAAATGTATGGTCAATTTTACCATGCTTTACCATACAACGAACCGTGGTCAACTATGATGTTCAATGGTAGACTGTGAAACTTCATTGTTCAAATCTGTGGTAACAAATCATAATAGTAAATCAAACATCAGACGAACCGTGGTAATTCAGGTTCACAATACCCAGCAATTTAGTGTCACATGTATGTACCATACACTTTTCTGAGACAATTTGTGTTTCTATGAAATGTTCCCTAAAAGTTGATCTTTGTAGAAAACAAGAGTTTCTTACAATAATGAAGTTTTATTTCATAATTATTACTTTCGAAATATCACACAAAATTGCCAAACTATAGGTTTACATACATATTCCATTACAAATAATGGCTCACATATCCATATATGCACACAGTAAAACCACTGATAAAACGTAGGTTTTTTTCCTACCATACATTGACTGTAAAAACGTCCTGTTGAGTTCACACCTTAATCACACTAGCTCGCGCTAGCAGACAATGACACCGTTCAATAAGCCATGAAGATACTTCATATGTACCGGTACATCCGACTTAATCGTGGATAAAACAACATGGTGCCACTGCCATCAAATTTGCTTGCTGTTTCAAATGGGCGCATCAACAATGCAAGGCACTTCGTGAGCATGCATACGACGTTCGTAAGTCTTTGTTATATTCTCCGTTTCAGAACCACATATAGGCACTTTAATAAAATACACCATTTACACCTCTGCTTGGAGACTGTAAAGATCATAACTTGCCTTTTCTTACGGCTGAAAAAGGACTTTTTGTTTGGTTAGTAATCATGCATTCAGATGAATGCTATATATGCCGATCGTATACTGCTCATAATGTGATGAATTATATAGTTTCAATCAAAAATAAAACAACAATCTATTAAATAACCGATATATTCATACATATGACAATACTCGCGCTGATAAATCACCGCCAGGCCGTAAATTATGAAGAAGAGTTGTCTTTCTTATTTGGCCGATAGATGGCGCGCTCATCGTGACGGAAACGAGGCTAAAATGTCGAGGAGTTGTGTACTGTTGTTTCATGGTTTGTGTGAGAAAATTCGCGTTGTTTTGACTCTTCACTGTAACCCAGCTGGCCTACTGTGTGGTCAAGCAAAGTTGATCGTTTGATCGACTAAACTGAGTAGCTCAACAATGAATATGATGTTGTGTTCATGGTGTTACTCGTCGAGCGGACCGGGGTGGCGGATTATGGAAATGCCGCAACAACAACAACAATGATATGAACAACGATACCTGGGGCATTGACACTGTGTGTCATTGTCAAGTCAACTGTCCAATGAAGAATGGCAAAGTCCAGAAAGTTGCAGCCCGAGTTTTGAGATTTAGCAGTGAGTATTTATTTTGTCTGTCTATGTAATTGTTTTATGATACAAAAACTTGCTGAGTCAACATTTTTTTATTGTGCACAAAGCCAGCATTGGCAAAGGTTGTGTTTATAAATGAAACTTGATTGCGAAACATGTATCTTAAACACCAAAAATGTGCAAACATAGAGATTATAATATGGTTCTATGATATCGACAACTTCAAAAAAATGAAAATTATATGTTAGTAAAAACATTTTGTATCTCTTGATTGTTTGACTAATTGTTTTACTGAAACTTGAAGAATAATAATTATCAAGTTTTGAAAATAATGATATAGTGGTTGCACCATTTTATAAGGAGAAAACCAGCATGCATAACATTGGTAAAAAGACATGAACAGAGAGAATTGATGTCACAAATATTTGGGGTTTTTTATTAGATAACAGGCCAGGTACTTGACTACATGAATAATAGAACCATTTCCAAAACCTTCAGTGACATACTGTACATGTTAATAATTGTAATATTGTGAAACGTTAATTTCTACATGTACAGTACTGAAACAGTAATTTGAATCAAAATATGTATTTTGTATTATTGTAAATTGTATATACAAATTGTCCTTTTCACGAACAGGTGACATCGCAATCACAGTCAGAGGTAGCAGAATTGCGGAAAGAAGTAGCTGATCTACAGCGGGCAGTCGCAGACCTCCAGGAAACAAAAAAGGCCCTCAGGGCAACGAATGAATCCTTAGTGGCTACAGTTTCTTCCCTTGCCGGTTAGTTGAATTTGGAGGAATTAATCGAAAGTCTTACCAAGTAATTCTCCTTAAGTAAAATTTGTATCGTAGTTAGCCCCGTGGGGCTGCTAGGTGTCGTTAAAAGGAATAGGGCCTCAGTCCCAGTATGCTTGTCGTAAGACCCGACTAAATTGGGGAATAGCAAGCTCTCTATAGTAACAAATTTCATAAATAGTAAGCTCGTTATATTTAGCAAAGTTAAGAAATTATCAATATTGTGAAAGGGGTTGTCGTCGCCGTGTTGCTGAAATATAACTGGTGCGACGTTGATTTGAACTCACTCGTATCGTAGTTAGTAAACAGGCGGGCTCTATAAATTATGTGAACCATAGCAACCGGGGTATAGAATCCAGCATATTTACCTCATTATGCCTTGGTTTGAACTCTTAATTGATTTTAAGTTTGGAATGTACCCATATGGCATATAAATTATAAAACCATGAATATTTCTCTTTTCAGGTCTTCCATCCTTGGTGGAAAAGTTATCCGATTTACTTCAGCCCCAACAACGAACCAGTCTGCCAACCCAGCATCTCGCTACTGTAAGCCCCAGTGAGTCAACGATCCACCACCAAGACGACCACTGTGTCACAGTGAGACCATCCTCCCCGACAACATCTGACACCAGCCCAGTCGTTGTCGATGTTTCCAGAGATGGAATGGAATGGGTGACCACGGAAGACACATCGGGGGCAGGTGAAGAATCTTTGGTAAGCTGTTTTCACATTTTGGGAATGTAAGCTTCATAACATTGATAAGCATGAATATTGTCTGCTATTTGTTACTTAAACATTGAATGAGATGCGATAATGTTTTCTTATGCATACAACATAAAATCTGCAACTTATTTTCCTAAAAAGTCTCATTCATGGGACTAACGTAATGTCGTATTACATCATATCTTGTCTTTTCAGTTTTTTTTTTTGTATTTTCACTTCTCTTTTCACACAACACTGATAAGCATGACCATTCTCGGCTATTTGTTACTTGCAAATTGAATCACATATGATATTGTTTTCCCTGTGCATATCAAATGCATACAGATTATTTTCATAGAATTGAATTGAAATAAAAGGCATTGATGGGACTAATCCATTGCATCAAATTTTGCCATTTCAGTTTTCCATATCTTCTGGAATTTTAAGACTCGAGGAAGATGATGAACACCCTCCTTCAAGCTCTGTATCGTGACGAGTTTCTATCCATGCATTCTGTTGGCGGGGGAAAGCGAACCGGGGGCCTCCAAGCAAAGCCAGGCATGGATCCCAGTCATGTCCGGGAGATTGCAAGTAAGTATAACAGACACTTTTTTGTGAAAATTAATTGGTGGCAATAAAAAAATCAACCTGAATAAAGCCTATATGCACATCAGCTTCTCTCAGTTGAGGTCAGTTCCTTGTAGGGGCCATTTCCATAGACTGGTAATATGCATAGGGTCCATTATAACTACACTTGAACTCATGGCAACCTGGAAAGAGTTACACCATCGCACCCCGTCGCACAATTTTTCCTCAGAATCATTATGCGTTTATTACTCTGCTCCCATCTTTGTAGACCTGGTTATGTCCCCATCAATTATATTGAACCATCTCTATTGTTGACTATTCAGTCAATGTTACCACTTTAATAATAAGCTGTATTATTTTACTTGACAAATATCATAGACTTGAGTTACCTCCCTTTGAAAGATGTAGACCTGGTTGATGTGGCCATCTTAAAATGATAAGGAACATTCTCTTGTGTTGATTATTCAGTCAGTGGTACCACTTTATTTATACGCTGTATTATGTTACTTGACACGAATCATAGAATTGAGTTACCTCCCTTTAAAAGATGTAATTCTATGTTGGTCAGTTTACAGCTTGGGGTATAATATCTGCAGTTTATCTATAGTATATATTTCTTTCTTTTTCAGATTCAGTGCAGCAACAATTCCACCAGAAGACATTGTCGGAGATAAAGTTCTTCATGCGAGAGAAACTTAACAACGCTGCAAAGAATTTGAAATGAAGACAGCTGAAGAAATGAGGGGATAACATTGATTGTTACTTTAGTATAGGAAACAGACACACAAGGAAAGACCGACTCACATATATTATGTTTACTGTATAAATATTTTGTCTTGCTTCATTAAATCAGTTGAAACTTCACCCAACCATTTTTTCTTTTATTCGTTCCTGGGAAATAAGTCTGCACTTTCTTATCCGATGAGTTGCATTTGCAGTGAATTCGAGAGTTGCTGTTGCAGAATCACAGTTTCATTGTTTGTGGAACCCCACTTTATCTCCACACAGCCATCATTTTCTTAAAAGTTTACCATTAACAATACTCATTCTGATACAGTTCTTTTAGAGACCATTATATTCGATTTTGAACAATTGTCTGTAGAAAATTGCATGGCGCAAAATATGATAATTTGTTAATTTATGGGGAGTGTGTTTTAGATACCATGGTAATTTGTTGACTAATTGTAAGATAAAATATCACAATGAATCCCAAGATTGGATGATTACCACGGTTAAAAAGCCATGATAAAAGTATGGTAAAAAAATTGTATGCTAATTGCATGAGGCAGAATATGATAATTTGGTAATTTATGGTGAATGGTTTGTAGATACCATGGTAATTTGTAGGTTAATAGTAAGGTAAATACCACGGTGAATCCCAGGATTGGATGAATAACACGGTTAAAAACTATGGTAAAAGTATGGTAAAAAAAAACACGGTTTTTTGGGACAGGTAAAAAGCCATGATAAAAGTATGAAATTCTCCAACAAAACCGTGGTAATTACCATACAATTACCACGGTTTTGTATGGTAATTACCACGGTAATTTGTATGGTAATTACCACGGTTTTGTATGGTAATTACCACGGTAATTTGTATGGTAATTACCACGGTTTTATATGGTAATTACCACGGTAATTTGTATGGTAATTACCACGGTTTTGTATGATAATTACCACAGTAATTTGTATGGTAATTACCACGGTTTTGTATGGTAATTACCACGGTTTTGTATGGTAATTACCACGGTAATTTGTATGGTAATTACCTGTCCCAAAAAACCGTGGTTTTTTTACCATACTTTTTACCGTGGTTTTTTTTTATAAGGGTATTGGTCAGAAATGTGCGATATGGCTAAACGGAAAATCAGTAGAAGGTCATTGATTGGTTAAATGATACTATGTAAACCCCATATTACTGCATACAGGCTTGTCAGATTCCCTCAAAAATAATTTTGCAATAAAAATGTCAAGTCTTGTCTCGAATGTCCAAAACTGCATCAAACCTAACTTAGGGAGATAAATTCTGGATGGTCACGATTTCAGACTTTGCTACAAAAAATCCTCTAATAATCAGTCACTGGAAGAAGATTCCACCATAAACTCAGGGGGTGATCGATTTTATTAGAACAGGACAAACTAGTTCAAAATCATGCAAATAATCCATTACTTCTTTGTTATTTTAATGATTTTTAGCGAGTGATTTAGAGAGAAATTTATTAGATCAACAGATTTGATTTTGTTCACAACATTGGGGGTGATAGAATTCAAGGGTGATTGTAATAGAGAATTTACTGCATTTCTCATGTCTATAAAAAGATATCGTGGAATAAAGACACTTACCTAAGATGACCTCCAAACACATTAATAATTCGGTATATACTCGTCTTCAAGGAGCTCCGCAGAGAATGCCTCAATCCCATATCACTGGATCCAGACTGGTCATGTGATCTTCTGCTCACATTAGGGGCAAGTTTGAAATGTTTTTCCACATTCTGAAACAGGCAAAGAAAATGTTTAACTTCACTGTTATCAAATAGGCATAGACATCTTGTTAGACAGTTCTCATCACCCCCCCCGATCTGATTATGTTCCTCACTTTAAAACATTGACTGTTGTGAAAAATTTGTAGTGGTGCAACAGCCATTTAAGCAATGGTAGGCACATTGATTAAATTTTCAAAGCTGCTTAGTTATGAACTGATGCTTGCATTCGTATTCGTCGGGGAATCAGCCATTTTATCTCATTACAATGATATACGAGTACAAGATGATAGATATCATCTGCGCGAACCTAGTCAGATCAAATCTCAACAGAAATTTGCCTGGGCCGGTTTGTCCAAATATTTTAGTACAGTGGGTGGTAGCTGCCTGTTCCTAAAGCTGTTTTACATCTGGATGGCGACAGCTGATGTAGATAGCCCAGTCAGTTTGACATCGGATACAGATTGATGTCCATTTCTTGCACACCAAGTTTGAATTGTTAGCTTTGTAGGCTCAAAACGCAGGTGCTTCCGACTGGTTGAAGTATCATACTCGCAAGACGCAACAAAAGCCGACATGACAACATCTGAACCACCGAACAGGGTTGTCTCCCCTGCTACAATTCAATTATTCATGCACATGTAGCTCCGAACCGATGTTTTCAATGTTTCATCGGGAAATCCAATATGGCCGCCTGGTGGCCATATTGGATATTCAAATAGGACTAAAGTTCACATGTTGTACAACTAGACCCAAAGGGGAACTGGTGTACCAAATTTGAGAAAGATCCAAGAAGTAATTAACAAAAAATAATGACAAGATTTCACTGGAAAATTCAACATGGCCACCATGGCAGCCATATTTAAAATCGTATCGACACTGCATGAACAAATTCTGGTGTACTCATTGGAGGGAACATGCATGCCAAGTTTCAGCTTAATCAGCCAAGCGGTTTCAGAGAAGAAGATGTTTACGCACGACGGACAATCAGGCCATGACATTAGCCCATAGGGCCTTCGGCCCAGATGAGATAAAAAGGGGAGAAAGGTTGTCAAAGTTTAAATATGTTTTTAACCTTTCTTTGTAATCTTTGTTGACAATCAATCTGAGTAGTGCAAAAGAATAGAAATGTTTTCATAGGCGTTCGCCCTTGCCCTAAAATATAAACTTTCCAACACTATATATGATTTAGCATGCCTGTGAGAACATTTTCTTAATTTGATTTTGATAAACTTGGTCATGGTCGGAACAACTTGAATAGGCTTCTAGTAAAATCACCAGTTGCATATATATACTGCATCTGTCACTGTAGCGTGAATTTGGAGAGCCTAGCCATCCCTCGAGATATTGCAAGAACTAGAATTTGACCTTGATAAAATAGGTCAAGGTCAGTCAAATTGAAATGGGCTTAGAGAGCCTAGCTGTGATCCTTCAAAAGATATCACTAGTATTTGAATACTACAATATGACCTTGATAAAATAGGCCAAGGTCAGTCATCTTCAATAAGCTTGACTCATCGCCAGTTTAATATGCTATACAAATCTGGAGAGCCTGACAAGAATCCTTCAAGAAATAGTGTATTAAAAAGCAAGATGGACAGACAGACAGACCACACAGACAATACCCTTCAAATGGCCAAAATTGGCTGAAGGGTAAAAATCAATAGGCTTCTTCTTTGCCATCACAATGACCTTGACCTTTGACCTCAAAATGAATCGAGTTCCGCTTTACCCCATTGGCAAGGTAACCCAAGTCTGATACCAATCCATGAAGTGGAACTGGAGATTATTTATCGATCAGTTTGCATAAGTTGTCAAATTGACAGAACTCATAACTGCATTTTAGGAAATAGTCTCAAGATGCTCATATGAAAAATCTGAAAACATATCTAGCTAAATTTAACAGGACAGGTACTAAGGGCTGTTCCATTTGAAAATATGTACCCCCCCAGGAAGGGAAAAAAAATAATAATATATTGGTGGGTGGGATTGTCCAGAATAGAAATCTCTTGGTGGTCCCTTCAGGTAATAAATTGCTTCTCTTGGCGATTGTTTAAGCCTGTAAAAATATTGCTTCTATGGGTGGGCCCTCTTTTACCAATATGCACTTTGTTATTTGGAAAGGGATTCCTTTTTAATGGAAATTGATGTGAAAAATCGCGAAAAACGAGCTTTATCCAGTACTCGACATTCTTCGTTGCGCTCTGACGACTTCCTGCTGTTTGGAGTAGTCTCTCTTGAAAACAAAGAACGGGCGCGGGCCGAGTGGTCTCCCTTTACTCCTTTCGGTCATTTCAGTGATTTTCCGTTTGGCCTTGAAAATTCAGGGTAAAATGGCGGACTGGGATTGTAAATCTGTTGGCGAATGGTTGAGGCAGGAGGGCTTGGGACAATATGTCCAAACCTTCGAAGGCGAGACATTATTTTATTCAATATGTATTCAACGAACGCGAAATACTAATCACTTGCAAATATGTCTTGTAATGGCGTTCTTGAAAATATTCACGGTACATCGGGTCATCACGTGGTCCTGGGCAAATCCAAAGTGGAAGTGTGACGATAGGCCTGTATCAATGAATACTCACGTGGACTGTTTATGTTTACATTTTGAACAATAGCCGTGCGTGCGCAATGGGTGGGTGCCTTTTCCCTTCCAAATAAAAAATGTGGGTGGGTGGGCTGCTATGATGAAAAAAAAAATGCTTCTATACCAGGTTGTAATGGACATTTATTTGCTGTGCTTGGTGGAGGCAAGGAGAATTAATTTGCATATATTGGAGGTTGGAGTGTACAAAGTTTCCCTTCCTGGGGGGGTACATCTTTTTAAATGGAACAGCCCTAATGGATAGATATAAGAATAATGATTAGCTTCACCTCCTGAAGGTTGAGTAATGAGGCCATTATGTCTGGCAGTGACCTCTGGACAATTCCATATGGATCCTCTGTGTATGATGCTGCGACAATCGCTGACAGGGCTGAAAAGCAAGCAACACACATTTCATTGATTTAAACGTATCAGGGCAGATGGAGATTGGCATAAAGACTAAAGAAAAACCAGAGTGGTTTTTGAAACTCGTGATTTGATTTGGAAGTACCCGTCATGGAAGCAATCTCAAGCAAGATCCTGTGGCAAGGTACCCATCACCAAATTTGTCCGGAGAGGAAAACAGGTGGGTCGGCATGAAAATCTCAAGTGAGATCTTGAGACAGGGTACCCACATACAAAATTTGAAAAGAATCCATTCAAGTTATTGTCCGGAAACAAAATTTTAACTTGGCCCCAAGTGGCACCATCTATATGCCGATTGGCATGAAAAACAATTCCATGCAAGATCTTGAGGCAAGGTACCAACATAACAAATTTGGAAAGAACTATTTCTCTTTACGCTCCTATTGCTTTTCACACCCAGGAACCTCACCGGTGCCCCGGTCATTCGCCTCTTACGACAAACTGTCTGAGAAGGGGAGGCATATTCTTAACATGACCAGGGGTGTGCACAACACCACTCCAGGTCAACCCCGGGAGCTCCACGGGGCATTTTAAATTGGCCCCCAGGTGGCGCCACTTATAGGCGGATTAACTTGGAGAACAATTCCAAGCGAGATTTTGCGGCGAGGTTCAAACATACCAAATTTGAGAAGAATCCGTTCAGGTTTCCAGAAGTTATAGACCAAGAACGAAGTTGGACAGATGCACGGATGGACATAGCCCAATTCTATAGTCCTCCTCTAGCCCTTCCAGCGTCGGGGGGACAATAAGCTGCCAAGGACCCTAGCCATAATATTTTGGATTAAACTGCTATATATAAACTCACCAGAAAGAGTTCTATATTTTCTGAAAGCGGTTCATCCAGGAAATCAGAATTTTGTGATAATTTTTGATAATCTGATAACATGTTAATTATTTGAATTTAAATGTAGTGGTTTTGTGAATATCTTATCTCCGAAGGACCTGGCGCAGTTTACTGAGATTGTGACATCCATGAGCTGCAGTTTGAAGTACGAAAATAAAATATCACAAATGAAAGAAATTGTTCAGTTAGCGTAAAGTATATTATCTTGTCTTGCGCTCTGAGCATATCATAGGTCCTGGGTCGTATGTTTTTTTAAGGTGGGTCGTCGGGAACCAAACTGAGCATTCTGCGCAGGTTTTGGCGCAGTTTTGCCGCCCTCTGCCGTGTAAATAAATATCGCCATTACCTCCCCTTGTCTGAAATCTTGAACCAGGGCACACTTGCATGAAAGTTCGTAACTTACGGTCACCTTTAGACTTACGACGAAGTTTTACGATCAACTTTACGATGGGCTTACACGGCTTTCACGAACCTCATCGTAGTGGTCACCGTAAATCTCCATCTTACGTAGGCTACGTAATTCTTAATTATACGCGCCACAACAGGCTGAACAACAACAACGGCATGTGCTCGTACCGAAGGTCGATGCTGCGGAGTGGTTGATGTCGGCCCTACCTAAGTTGGCTTCCCCCGATCAAGAAAACTTTGGTAATCGGTAAAAGCATTGAAGATGAAATGGTGTGCCTTTTACCTGGATCTACAGAGAAATTCATCACTGTTTAAATCTAGAGAACCCAACTACCATCTCTGCAAACAGCGGGTTTCGACAACACATTTCTCGACTGTTGTTGTGCATGGACAGAGTACATCGATGCCTGTTTTTTATCAGCTCAAAGGATCTCGGAAAACGCAGTCATAGGTGAGTCAATTATATTATGATGAAGTATAAAACTGTCCGTGTTGGGCGGGTAGGGGGTGATATTTAATATCATTCCTGCTGCAGCCTGCATGTGGTAAGGGGGTTGTACAGGTTGGGGAAAATACCTTGATCGAGGTATTATACCTTCATTGGGGTATTATGCAGGAGTCAAGCGAAACCCCCACCCCCCTAACATCGGGGTTTAGTGGGGACTTAGCAAATGAGAGTTGTTAAAATGCTTCAATGCCCTACCCTCTGGGGCAAAACATTGAAATGAATCCCCACCTAAACTTCAACCAAATACAATTTATGTCCCATTCCTAGGTAAAAGAAATATTAACTCAATACGAACATAAACAGGACTGAAAATGTGTGAAAGCCCCACTCCCTGGGGCGTAAACATGTTGTGAATCCCCAGGCATGCCAGGTAATGCCCCACTAAACCCGACCCTTGCCCGAGGTTTGGGGGGGGGGGGTGGGGATTTCGTTTGACTCCTGCATTATACCTCGATCGAGGTATAGACCTATTCCTCAATTGGGGTATAGGGCTATGTCAACTTCAGTTTTTATATATTTATGGAAAATGTCGACATACCCCGGACTGCATGGATCTTTTAACAACATCTATGGCTTCATTGTTCCATGTTTTTCACATCAATTCATTGCTTCGTTTTATGCGACTAATCATTTAAATTAGCCACTTCAATATTTTAAAAATGAAAGATGGCTTCAAATGACATATTTGGTGAAATTTATTCTGTAAATGAAAATGGCATGTGATGGCATACTTCGATGTCCGGAACTCCGAAGGTCATTCGCAAATTGCAGGATTTGAGAGACTATGCCTAGTTGATAAATCAAGATTAATTCACACACCCATAATCTAATCTGCTAGCATGTGCACATAAAAAACAGACCTCTGCTCTGGGTATTCTGTCACTGCCATGCATGTGCTAGGAAATTGTGCATTGCATCGGACAAGTTAATCTAATTTACTCATCAGTCAATGCATCTACATTCATGCAAATTTGGGATGGAATTACCCCATCACATTCTATTTAGTTACATAATAAATTTCCCTGAATGTCATTTGAAGCCATGTTTCATTTTTGAAATATTGAAGTGGCTAATTTGAATGATTAGTCGCATGAACGAAGCAATGTCAGCCTGAGGGCCGTAGCCAGGATTTACTGAGGGGTGGTTCGCCTTCACTCCAAAAGCTTTAAGGGCACATCAGGGGGTTCGCTGTATGGAAAAAGGGACAAATAGGGGCTTCGCTTCAGTTTGAAAAGGGCATTTATATGAGAAAAATATATAATATTTTCGAAAGGGGGATTTTCCCGAACCCAAATAAACCCCCCTGGCTACGGTCCTGTAAGTTGCTTTGAAAACCATGGAACAATGAAGCCATATATGTTGTCGAAAGATCCATGCAGTCCAGGGTATGTGTGGATGTCCACATTTTCCATAAATATATAAAAACTGAAGTTGACATATCCCTATACCGTACCCCATTCTAGGTACAGGCCTAAGGCTATACCTCGATCGAAGGATAATACCCCGATCAAGGTATTTTCCCTAACCTGTTGTACTGGTAACATGGTTTTAAATTTGTAACAGACTTGTTGTCATTTAATACAGACTTGTGAAATAATTTTATAGAATAGGTTGGAAAAATACCTTCATTGAGGAATTATCTTGATCGAGGTATAGGACAAATTCAATAAAGTATTAATTTCATGGAAAGCCAAGCCTTTAAGGTTGACCAAAAAATTTTTGAAAGTGAACAGCCATGATTCACTCATGTTTACAAATTGCCATCCTAAAATCTTATCAAATTTAAGTTATCAGGTACTCTGCTAATAGAATGCCTACATAAAATCTAATCTTCCGAGGTTAAGGCCATCCACAATAATATTTGTGTTTTCAGTAACCAACTTTAGAAATATTGGGTAGGTAGGCAGGAATTTTTTTTTTTTCTTTTATTTTTTTTTTACTTTATTGTTTACAATTTCATGGAGTACTACTAAATAATATAGAAATAAAATAAAATGTCCACACAATTGTTTTTTTAACTGCAAAATGTATGGGTAGGTAGGGTTACTGGAAACAATAATATTATTTTGGATGGAGTAACCTTGTCATTATGCTATCTAGCATCTGGTCAACTTCATACATGTTTATCGAAGTAATTTTTGCATATCTCTCTTCTAATTGTACCCTCCCCTCAGTAATGTTGAGAGGGAGTGATGGTGCAAATGGGCAGCAATGCGGATTTGATATTTTTGTAACATCAAAAATGTCTTTCCAGGATCATGGGAAATTGTTGACTGCCTCTCTGTTGCAGGAAGCCTATCTTTATATAGTATGATTTTTTTTTAAATTTGGTGCTAATGCTGAACTATGAAATAGGTCATTGGATTACGCTTGTAATTTCCTTTTTCTTCACCATGAAAAGTCAAGTTTCACCTAAGTGAAAGGACTAAGTGATCATTTATTTCACTTTTATTTTTCAGGTGGTTTAAACTGGAAATCAATTGAATATTCTGAGATTTTGTTTGGTGGGAGAAAAACCTCAAATTTGATCCTGGTACAATGTAAGTACATACATGTTATTGTACAATGTATAAAGTATGCTGTTGTGGCAGTTGACAATCAGCTATTCCCCCCTGACAGCATAATAGCAATGAACAGACTTGGAACATGTGAGCAGCTCCTGGCAGCAATATGTGTATAGTGAAATCCCATTTGTCAACATGGGAAAGTATTTTTAACTACATGTATTGGTAATTGACATATTCCCACATATTAATAAAGCATGGGACCAATGAGATTTTACAACCCACAGACATGACAGATTGCTTCAAGAAAAGGCTGACTAAATTATCACCTTATGCTGGAGCTGCTCTTATTCCAGTTTACAAGATACCATTGTTGTTGAATAGGAGACACTGGGTCATACACCTGGTAATGAATTACATGTAGAAGTCATTTCTCATTTCTCAAAGGGGCCCTTGGCGGCCGAGTTGTCCAAGGCGCTTCGCTGGGGACCGTTAGCCTAGCACCGCTGAACTGGCATGGGTTCAAGTTCAGCTGGTACATCCATGTTTGTCAGTTACGGGGAGGGGCGGTGGTTCTCTTCGGGTACTCCGGCTTCCTCCACCAACCAAATTGACCGTCACCATATGAGTGAAACAAATTTGAGTGTGACATTAAGCCAAATTCCCCCCCCCCCCCGCCACAAACATTTCTCAATCTGACACATATTTATTTTCTCTAATTAATTGGGTCAAAGTATGTTCACTAATTATGATTTTCGGTTTCTACCATATTCTAGAGCAATTATCAGATTATGCTCATGATAATAAATTTACATGGTCACCATATAGTTCACCAATCAGCATGATCAGGGGACTTTCAAATGTGATCAACATAGAACCATTTTGATCCACTCTCTGACATACAAGGTTGGTTCACCCATCATTAGTTTCTCATCACCATGTCTCATTAAATTCACATGTCAGTGTGGTTCCAAACCATACCCGTATTGAAAAATTTGAGTAGTGACATTGCCCCAAATATCATTGAAGGGTGACCGGTTCATTATTCCAATTACATTCTAACAGTAAACCTTCAATTTTGTTTCTATTTTCAGAGCAAGCGAAATCGTTGTTCTTTGTGAGAAGACATTGACATATATTCTGACCTGCTGATGTTGGTTGCGAATTTCTTAAACTTGGATGTTGACCGATACTGATATTGTGAATTATAGAACATGAGTGCCCTGCATCATTCCATGGATGTGTGAAATGAGGACATGAAATGGTCACCCACCAGCTTCAAACGTGATGAGAATTACTATCAAAAACGTCAACTGTGGGCCAGTGACTCATCGCTGTATAGCTGAAAGATTTCTGAACGCAACATTAAACATTAATTCTATCTTTCTATTTGCGCTCTCCGGATATGGACATCTAATTCAAAACAACCAGAGGGGATGAAATTTACAACACATAATGGCTGACAAAATTATTACAAATATGGAGTTTAGGTCATGGAAGCAATCCAAATAACCCAACAGATCTTCACCGTTGCAGACCCACTCTCTGTCATGGTATGGCTTTCTCAGGTTAACAAGGAATATGGATTGTGATTTTATCATTTACTAGTGTGTTCCATTGTCAGATACACCCTCAGATTGATTTACTTAGAAAAACTTGGTGACAAGCT
>JAVTVY010001870.1:0-34779 GCA_036873755.1 Hanleya hanleyi | reverse complement strand
TGAGCCCTTCAGGTTGCACATCACTGGCAATGACAATACATATTGCAATAAAAATTTGACTTCTTCGTCAGTGATGCTGAAGTTGGATTGAAACATGAACTATATTATAAAACTTGAAATAAAAATTACCTTTTTTTCCAAAAGTAAGCTTATACATGTCATTATGAATGCATGTACAATTGAAATTTTGTCTGAGATGTGGGTGTGAAATGCCTGGACAAATATGGTTCGTGCAAAAGCTTGAGGTTAAATCATGATGAGGAATGGGATTCGATACCAAAATTGAAAGAAATGGTGTTCTTCATTAAAGGCGACACAAAATTCCAAACCACCAGGGGTTAATATTTAATATTGTACTTCTGAAATGAAATAATGTCATTAAACTATTAGTACCGTAATTACTATAAAGGAATATATTGTAGTTGATTTGACGTGTTTGTGTATATGTAACAGGTCGGTGTAAGACGCATTGTTGAGGCTTTTGTTGAGGCTTTTGTGCAGCTGAAAAGGGTCACGTCTAGACGCATTGTTGAGCTCAGACAGGCTATTGTAGGCTCTGTCTTGTGCGTAATTCTCACACCAAGTATAAACCTACAATGTACACAGCATCTCCTACCTAATAGGTTAGTATCACATATAAGAGATATATGCAGCTTCGCAAAAAGATCGAGCCCTTAAGCATGGCACATCATATGAGGTTACACATCATTGGCAATGCACATCATTTAAAATAATAAATTTATTAAGAAATATGATTTCTATATTTAGTGATATTGAGGTTGGATTGAAGGAGGAACTATATTATATAACTACCAATAAAGATTACATTTTTTCAAAAGTAAGCCTACACATCCCATTGCATAGATCTGATGAATACATGTTCATGTATACATGTAGTTAGGAACAATAGGTGTGCAATTTTGAGCACGTTCTTGGTGTAACTTTGTGTGATGATATGTGAACAAACAAAGCTAATAACAGTGCAAAAGTAGGACTAAATCTATCATTTCCAACAGGCAATGGGACACTTGCACTGTGGTAAACCTTCACATTTGTATGCAAATAAAAGAACGCAATGACAACTGTGTCCAATCATACTGTAATGCTCCATAATAATGTGCACGGGTAAAGACGGAGCTCACAAACTGATTCAAACTCACTTTTAATTAATATAGTAAGTTAAATGTGTGGACACAGATATGGTTGTACAAAAGCTTCAGGGTCAACGAGAATTTGATAAAATTTTAGGAAATGGCGTCCTTCATTTAAGGCGACACGAAATTAAAACCTAACAGGGGTTCAGTACTGCGGGATTCCCCCGCCAGTTATTTTGATATTGTACTTCTGAAATAAAATAATGTCAAAAACTATTAGTAAATACTATAAGGAATATACTGTATGTGATTTGGTATGTATGACTGTGTACACAATGTACACTGCATCTCATGCATAATAAGAAGTCAAAATTATTCTAAGTCCAGCCTAAACAGAAAAGATTAACCCAGAAAACTTTCTAAGTCCAGCCTAAACATAAAAGTCTAACCGGACACCAACACCGACACCAACACCAACACCAACACCGCCACTTTTCCCCTCTCTCTCCCAATACCTCGCCTACTTCGTATACGGCGAGCTAAAAATTACAACTGCGGATAGAAAACGTTCAGAGATATAGACCGGACACAAACAATTCAGTGATTTCCTGTTTTTCAGGCCAGTGACCTTTGACCTCTGACCTCGACCGTCATTTTTTTACGCGACACATCGTCTCTCCGTAGGGTATCCACTCACCAAAATTTGGAACTGTAAATAGAAAAGTGTTCCAGATATAGACCGGACACGGGGGACGGACGGACGGACAGACGGACGGAAACCACCATCACATAATACGTCCGCCTTTTTGGCGGGCGTATAAAAAGTAGTATTCCCATTCTTCATTCAAATTGAAGAAAAGTCATGATAAAATGCGACACTTTGTAGCTGGTGCCATGAAGAATATTGCCAGATATAAGCCATTTTTGCTGCACTTCCAGTGATCAAATTATTAGGGGAATTACCGTACTCATCTCTAGAAATTTATAGGATGGGACGTTCGGCGTATCAGATCGCCGAAGTTAAGCAATGTTGAGCTCGGTCAATACTTGGATGGGTGACTGGGTGCTGTACTGGCTAGGCTGATCAGTGTCCAGGATAATAGGAACTGTGGAAACTCTTGTGTTCTGGCACATGTAGGCACCATCGTGATTAGTTCAACAAGCTAAACCCTGCTGACATTTAATTTTGTGATATTGACAATGCAGGGTTCAGCCGTTGAACCGAAATTTCCTATCGCAAAATTTTCGCCTCCCGACCTGGGTAACAGCGGGTGGATTTGCGCTCATAAAAAAAAACAATAATACCTACCGCTTTGTGCTCGTTTGGATAGAATACGTATTTGCCTACTTCCCTAGCCATTTATTTTCTCTGTCCTGCTCCTTTCATTTCCATAAACGACAAAAGAAAAAAATATGATCACGGACGATCTTCCAAACACGAAATCCGCCGCCATTTTCGAACACTGTCACGTGACCCTGATTCTCTCGCGTGAGGTTATTCTAAATTCAGGATTACAAGAGTCGGAAAAACTGAATCCGCTCAGTCGACCCAGTCGCTTAGGGAGATGAAAAATCCATGAATTACCTTTTTCAGTATGTGCCTTCCATTATGCTTGATATCGATAGTTACAATTTTACATTTAAATGCAAATAATGTGACAGCCTTATGAATGAGCCGTTTCCGACCTTCCTGTCTACAATCCCAAATTTACAAATTGACCTTTGACCTTTGACCTCTGACCTCGACCGTCATTTTTTTACGCGACACATCGTCTCTCCGTAGGGTGACACGGGGGACGGACGGACGGACAGACGGACGGAAACCACCATCACATAAAAGTCATAATACGTCCGCCTTTTTGGCGGGCGTATAAAAAGTTTCCGACCTTCCTGTCTACAATCCCAAATTTACAAATTAGTCTCGTGCCACCATAGTGACATTTCAAAATGGCGGCGGATTTCGTTTTTGGAAGATCGTCCGCGATGATATTTTTTTCTTTTGCCGTTTATGGAAATGAAAGAAGCTGGACAGAGAAAATAAATGGCCAGGGAAGTAGGCAAATACGTATTCTATCCAAACGAGCACAAAGCGGTAGGTATTATTGCTTTTTTTAAGAGCGCAAATCCACCCGCTGTTACCCAGGTCGGGAAGCGAAAATTTTGCGACAGGAAATTTCGGTTCAACGGCTGAACCCTGCATTGTCAATATCACAAAATTAAATGTCAGCAGGGTTCAGCTTGTTGAACTACATCGTGATATGACTGAAAAACTGTTGAAAACGACGTTAAATCCTACCCGCTCCCCTTATTAGGATTGGGGGATGGAGTTGGGCTTCAGAACTAGGTTCTGGCACATGTAGGCACCATCGTGATATGACTGAAAAACTGTTGAAAACGACGTTAAATCCTACCCGCTCACCTTATTAGGATTGGGGGATGGAGTTGGGCTTCAGAACTAGGTTCTGGCACATGTAGGCACCATCGTGATATGACTGAAAAACTGTTGAAAACGACGTTAAATCCTACCCGCTCACCTTATTAGGATTGGGGGATGGAGTTGGGCTTCAGAACTAGGTTGAGATGCTGCCTATACCGGTAACACAGGCCAGAAAGCAGTTCTGATTCATCTCCTGATTATAGATCTCCTCAGCTGATTTGCCTCAGCTTGGTGCTGAGTTACTGGTTGTTCATGGTCACTGGAACCTGATCACAATTTTCAGTGGATTTCCTTTGTGTTGTTTAAACTCACCCTCTTTCAGGTCTGGGTTGTCCTTCAACTGTTCGGCTATTCTCCAAGACTCACATTCTGGATCCGCAATAACTCTCATTCCCTCTTTATCAAAAGCCCATTTCTCTTCTATTCGCCGCCACTCCAGATCCTATTAAATATAACGTAATTTAATCGATTAAAATTCAAAGGAGATTTTGTCAGGTGAGTTGTTATCGGAGTGTCCGAGGAAAATAGTTACTGGTGGTCCAATTTTCGACAACAATGAATAACTTAACTAGAGCTTATCGTTTCAATTTAACTAAGTGTACCTTTTCAAGGAGCTGTATGTCTGCTTTCAGTTTTTCTACCGTAGAGGAAACTATGCTTATTTCCGTGTCACATCTCAAAACTTCAAGAGCCACATTCTTGTCAACACGTGCACTTGTTTGTTTCGCCATGACAGGATACTAAATGCACTTTCTTTTATAGAGAGTTACACTCACCGGCGGCCTGCGGGGTTTGGAAGCCCAAAGTCATCTACGCGGGCAAGATTGCGTAGATGACATCCTGTCTGGAAGGACGAGACACCTAAGTTGCAGGAGGGAATAACGCACCCATTTGACCAACCAAACCAAATAACTTGGCCTTCACTAATCAACTGGATTAAACGAAAATTAAACGTTAGAAACGAGAACAATGATGCAAGTTTTATTGTCGTGCAAAGTTTCAGGTTAAATAAAACAAATCGGGGGATGTGAATTTATGCCATATTGACTCAATATATAAATTGCGAAGAAAAATTATTCTGAATAGTAGAGGGTCTATGTTTCAAAGCAACTTGGAAATTTTGGTCTAGTCTCTGATAAAGTTTCTATATTATTCTATTATATAACATGATTTTTGAGAGAGAAAGAATAAATTGGTCGTCAGCGGGATTAGAACCCACGACCCCGGCTCAATGCGCGTATGCTATACCGACTGAACTATGACGGCGCATATGTATTACACCCGTGGATGACGGCGCATATGTATTACACCCGTGGATCGTCCCGGTGATGGACCAACCTTCTCTATCGGTGTTGCATTTACGCGCAACTGGCTTTATAATGACGAAATGCTATTTGGTATGGCGTAAAGCCCGCTAATATTATTAAATTATGTTGCACTAATGTCAGTCATTAGTTCGGCATTTAACGCGGCACGTTGTCCCTCACTTGGCTCAACCACCTCGCTGGGGTCTAATAATACCCTAGCTTTGCAGGCGAAGCCGATATATGACATCACTACGGGTCTATATACACCCATAGTGATCGGCTTCGCCTGCAAAGCTAATAATACCCCAGCCACCAGTCAGATTTTTGGACCGGATTCGGGGCCTTCGCGCACATCGCCGGAAGTGACATCATATACCGGTACAGTAAAAAAGATGTTTGACGAACATTTCGATTACTTTTCAAGTCTGCATAATACCTCTGTTGACCTAGCGTTAAAAAGAATTATCTGGAGATTATTTTCCCTGTTTATCTGGACAGAGCATATGAAAAGTAGTTCGCTCATGTGCAACACCTAAAGAGTTGTTCGATGAGCCTGCGAAATGAAGCATGCGCTGTGGGGAGGATGCACTTGGCTGGGACAGTGAATTTTATTAACAATAGGCTTTTCTTGGACGCCTAAACTGTTGGACATGTGTACTTATAGGCCCTAACCCTATTGTTAAGGAACTTCAGCGTTCGCCGAACTTCCATATTAAGGACTTCGTGTTCATAAAATTAATAAAATTCACTTATTTCAATCCTGCACAATTTCTACACGTATAGCATGGAAACACTAAATTGATATATTGTTCATAAATGTGAAAATCCTGTATCATTGATTATTTTATATTCTCATGATCTGTGTCACAGTTTTCATTAGAATCTAGCATATTTTTTGTGAAAGCTATAATTAAACGAATAATATTTTTACGATAAATATACGTTTTTACAAATATGTCAATTTTAGCTATACGCATTCCATGGAGAAAGTTTGAAAATTTTAATAAATAGTCAGCACTGGTATATTGTCTTATCTTCAGATGACATGTAAACATTAAACCACAACCGTTATATTTTGTTACGTAATAAGAGAAGTAGCCAACCACGAGCGGCATTTCTTGGCGCTTCTTTTGAATTTTAAGGTATACCGCGGAAAATGTATTTGCCGAAGGGGGGGCAAGGGGGGGTAAGCGACCGTGTGAACGTAAAAAAAAATATCTCTAGTACGGAGAAAAAAGAAAAAAATAATCCAAATACGAAGAACGAAGAAAAAACAATTGTGAAGAACTCAAGTGTGTTTTTATTAGCTACCACGCTGTTTAATAGTGTTGTTAATGTCAGTACATGCAGCGGAGTAAACATCGGAAAACGTTGGCAATTGTCCACAGTTGACAACATATTTCATTATATACTCCACAAGGGCGGATCCAGCCAAAATTTATAGGGGGAGGGATCGACTATCACAGCCCAACAGGCGAGGGCCCCGGAAGCTCCGGGGTCCTACATCGCCGGAGATGCGTTCTGAGCGTTTTCCCGGAAATAAAACTGATCATAATGTATGCAGATTTATGGTTCTATTTTCACGATTTTCTCGCAATTATAAGCACGCATCGATATTGAAAAAATCGCACCTCATACCTGCATCCATTTGACTTTTTAGTTATATTTAAAACATACAAAACGATGGCATTTAGTTCATGGAAGGGAAACAAAGATGCCTACCGATACGGTTCATTCACAAAAAGATAAAACAAGGAAATCCTCATAGCCCAACAGGTGAGGGTCCAGGGGCCGCCTAGGCCCCGGAAGCTCCGAATTCCTAGATCTCCGGAGATGCGTTCTAAGCATTTTCCAGGAAATAAATTCGAACATAATGTATGCAGATTTATGGTTCTATTTTCACGTTTGTTTCTCATTTATAAGCACGCATCGATATTGAAAAAACCATATATGCCTGAATCCATTTGACTTTCTAGTTATATTTAACAGATAAAAAAACGATGACTTTTACATCATGGAACATTAGAACCAATATGATACCGATTCATTTACACAAAGCTAAAATAAGCGATCCTCACAGCCTGACAGGCGAGGGTCCAGGGGCCGCCTAGGCCCCGGAAGCTCCAGGGTTCCAGGTTGCGGGAGATGCGTTTTCCGCGTTTTCCCGGAAATAAATCTGAACACAATGTAGGTAGATTTATTGTTCTATTTTCACGTTTGTTTCGCATAAACACGCATCGATATTGAAGAATATGCCTGACAACTTTTGACTTCCTGGTTTAACACAAACAAAACAGGCCTACTGAGTGATATTTAAGGACGGTTTTCGGATGTGGGTTTATAAAAAAAATTGTAGGCCTATGTCGCTATTGGAATTTCAAAATTGGACCACGGAATCGAAGAAGTGGATTTCTTTAGCACGTGTCATAAACGAGCGAACCAACGAAAGAAGAAAGTAGTTGTTGCACTCATAATCACGTCATTCTCCACAACAGGGTTGTTTCGACGCACACATGCAGAAGAGCATCTTCACCAGCCAAGTCAACTACATCGCAAAGCGCAACGTGATGTACGTCGACTTGGCTAGAGAAGATGACAGAAGAGCTGAATCCGCTAGAGTTGCGTCCCCTCTTCAGCATACGAGAGTGACGGTGTGAACGGGAACGTAAATAACGAATCTCACAAAACGAGGAACGCAAACTTATAACTTGGTGGAACAGAGAACAGAGAATTAAAAATAGGAAAATACGGTGAACGTGGAATATGTCCAGAACGTGTGTACGCAAAATTAGTTTTCCTCAGAACTGAGAACGGTTAATGAAAATTACCCCAAAACGGAGTACGAAAATACCCCTTGCCCCCCCGCGCCGAACTGTCTTTTGTGACTCGTTTGTTGATGTCTTGGGACTGGCCTGATCATTTCATGATAATCAATCGGTTAAGGATGCTTAGCCATCCTGCACACACTTTTACACACCCTCTAGAATTTGTCTTTATACAGCTAAAATTATGCCTGGTACCGTAATGTATATATTTGTTGAAAGCGCATTTCTTAAGGATTTCAAATATATAAATGTGTTCACTGTAAATCTGTAGGTTGTGAAGATATTCAAATTTGAAAAAAAAACAATAAAAAAATGAGCCATCTTTTTAAAATGGCTAATTTGATTCCCAAATCGTAAACCTGCTTTAATTAATGCCATATTCTCCGTCAGGAAGATGATTCAAACCGTAAAAACGGAAGTTAATACCAAAAGTTATCTCTCCTAGAGGAGAGTTGTCCGCCCCTAGGGGAGCTCTCCCATTCATCCCAGTGGAGTTACTATAAAAGGCTCTGCTCAAATCATTCCTATCCTCTTTCTCCTGTTTGTACTCGACCAGTGCACATCAAGGAAGTGTTAATTCAATACAGCCTGTGTTGTTGTTGTAACCGCCGGTTATATCCTTTATCAAGATTGTCTTGTGTTTTTCTTTTCGGAAATTCTTCTTACATTAGTATGTCTGAGGTTTCTGTTCCGAATTCTAATTCTTGTCGTACGTGTGAGCAAGTTTTGTCCCGTTTGGACTCCCACACGGTTTGTTTTACTTGTAAAGAATTGTGTGTATCGCAAAGCCACGTGTGCGTGTGTCATGGGATTCGTCTTCCTGGAGGAATTATGCCCAGGTCCGACGTGCTCATTTATTGCCTCTGACGATCCCGCTCTATCGGAGCGATAGTCGGCTTTTGGGAATTTACGCTTGTGTATGACTTGAAATCCATCAAGGATCTCGGCGGTGTCGGTTAGTATTTGTACTCTTAGATTCAAAGTCCGGTTTCTTCGACGTCTGTAAATATTTCCTTCCAGTAGGTCCTTTTCCTACAGGGGATAGTATTCAATTTTAGACAGTCTGACCTCCACCGCTATTCCTTTATCTACGAGTCCCTGTAAAACCGGTTCCATTGTTCAGGCCAACAAAGGCCTCCAGATTCAGGTCGGTTTTCCTGAGCGGTCCATTGTCTCCTTCGGACAAAAGAATGCTACCTCGCCGCAGGTTATCTCGCCTATGTCATTTTTGTCAATGGTTCTGTTGCGATTAAATAAATATTATTTCTGGGATAGTTTTGTCTGACATTTCTATCTCGGGTGTTTCTAAATTTTGTCGGGCCAAATTTTGGACTCGCTTGGACCTCACACGGTTTGTTTTGCCATCAGCCACGTGTTTAATGTCTTCGGATGTACGTCGCTAAAATATTTTGCTCTTGTCGGAGATTTCAAAATTTTTAGTCATGATTTTTCTGTATCTTGAAATGATCGTCCGACGATGTTTTTTTCTAAAAGTCAATATGAAATCTCATGCTTAACTAATAACACAGTCCTGCATGATGGTAGACAGTGTGTATTCAATATCGCGTCTCCACACAAACAATGAGTTTCGACCGCTGTGTTTGATGTGGGCTTTTCCTGGCTCTCGCGATCCCGTTTTGTTTTCGGTCAGTATGTGAGCCTATTGTGATCTGTACGATAAACGAACAGGTTTTTGTTTCGTTGATTCACGATTTTATACATTGAATTGTTGTATAAATCTTTACTAGTATTGTGAATAGTATCCTCGTTCTGACGCGGGAGGTTCGTTTTCCCCGCCGGGGAAATCCGATTCTTTATAAGCAGTCCGTCAATTTTCCATGTTGTTGTTGTATCTTCTGTTCGGACTTGCAGTTTTTGGTAGTTTCGTTTTCATGCATTCACTTCTTTGATCCTACCAAAATGTAATCTCTTACAGAGGTTTTTAGCTACATTTTATGCTTACGTTGTCTTGCGTTTGTGTTACGTAACCACAACTCAAGCCTATTCACTACGACGCTTTGTTACATTTTAATGAGCTTCTTTACTACTCTCTTTGTGTAATTAAGGGTGTTGAACAACAAAAGAGATCACGTGTTTGTTTATCGCGAGTGCACACCCAACAAACATAATGAGCACAACTATAAGAAAAAATATGAAGACAGACCCGAGGAACCTTAGTGCAGGTTTCTCGGCCGAGTCTCTAATAGTTCGAAATGCACTAAGACCTTTTTCAATCCAAATGACAGATATATTTCTGACAGCAAAGCAAGGCCACGACATCAAACCTTGTAATATTGCGCTTGATGATTGTTTAGCACCGAATTCTACATGTAATAATTTCAAAATTTCTAAGTGTGGACATCGTGGATGTCTCACGTGTCCACTCTTTAATACTTCAGCTTCATTTAGTTCCACGTTAACTGGTAACTCATATTCTGTTAACTCGTATGTTGATCTTAGTTGTTCTACTACAAACTGTATTTATTTAGTTTCCTGTAAGAAGTGTGGTCAACAGTATGTTGGCAAGACCACCCAAAGACTCCATCTTAGGGTGAACGGTCACAGAAAATCCGTTAGGAAAAAGCAACTGCTTATAGGTAGGCATTTTTCTGGACCCGACCACGGCTGGGATAACTTTAGTATTCAGATCATAGACGTCGTTGTATTCATCTACTAAGGATTCCCCTTTTGGATTTGAGAGAAAAATCCGAGAGCGGGAATTATTCTGGATGCTAGAACTTGGGTCAGTGTTTCCGTTTGGTTTAAATGATAATGTCAGTGGGTTCGGCAATGCTACAAACCGCCGTTCAAATATATCCAACATTACCCAACTATTTAAACCCCATCAACGGAAACATCGCAGCCATGGTTGGCGAAAGTTTAATAGTTCGATGATTCACGATCATATCACTTTAAATTACTTAGTGGGTTTAACTAACACACCCAATAGTATACATAGCTTACGTACAGTTCTGTATGCGTTACCTCTGAGAGCTTTAGATCAAATAGCCAGAGATATACAACAATCTGCGTCTTCAGGAAATATAATACCATCAAAAATCATTAAAGTATGTCAAGATATAGCGTATTTTCAGTTGTATCGTCCAGTGAACATAATCGAAACCTCTCAAGATCGGCTTTTCTTGAAACTCAACTACTTAGATAAAGGACTGGACATCATTAATTTATCTCGAATCCTGAATGATCCAGAGGTACGCAACGCTGTACCAAACTATTTTAAGTTCACAGAACCTCCTTGCATTTCATACAAGTACACTAAATCTATAGCCACCAAAATATTCAATTACTCCAATGCTGTCCAGGAGTTTGACTGGAACTTATACACGTCAGGAGGCTATAGTTGTGATTGTGAATCGTCGAACTTTATCTATACACCATGCAAACATATTGTGACTGGTGACCTTGATGTGGTGAGTGATAAGGATCTGAAATTACTCCTGATGAAGGGACCTAAATATAGAGAGCCAAGAAGAATAAATCTGAAGGCCGACCAGAAGATAGCCCTGTCTGCATTGGAACAGTACGTTATTGATTGGTCTAAGCGAGAAAAAGTTGAACCTACAGTACTCGCTGATTGGCTGGACCTCACCAAGAGCAAGGTCGTTGAAACAATCCGCCATATTGACAGAAGTACTCTTCCCCAAGCAAAACAAGTTCTGAGAAACCTCAATTCGCAAGAAGTTCTAGCAAATCTCCAGAGTAAATTCGTCATAGTCCCAGCAGACAAACCTCCGAATAATATAATATTCATATGTAAATATTACTATTACCAGGTACTGGTTAAAGAATTGAGTGTAGACATATCTTCGTCAAATACGCCTACTTACTCCCAAACTGCATTTACTCTGGAAGATTTATTTAACAATCACAAAAAGTTTCTCAGGGATAGAGGTATTTGTCTTCCAACCAATCATAACGACATACCAAAACTATACTGGACTCCCAAAATGCATAAATCACCATACAAAGCTAGATTCATAGCTGGTTCTAGAAGCTGCACCACCAAGCTTCTTTCAACCCTATTGACGAGGGCCCTTCAGGAGGTAAAAGCATTTTGGGAAAGGTATTGCGCCACTATTTCTAAGAACTCTGGCGTTGAATGTATGTGGATATTGAAAAACTCAAAATGTCTTACGGAAGAGCTTGATGCTAAAGGTCACATACCGTACAGACATGTATCCACGGCGTTGAATGTATGTGGATATTGAAAAACTCAAAATGTCTTACGGAAGAGCTTGATGCTAAAGGTCACATACCCTACAGACATGTATCCACATGGGATTTCTCGACTCTCTATACTACAATCCCTCATCAGGACCTTATTGACCGTCTAAGTTCATTAATAGTATCTGTGTTCAAGAAAACTGATCGTAGATATATTAATGTCGGAAGCCATAAAGCATTCTTTAGCTCGACTACATACAAGAGATATCATTCATGGGATGTTTCTTTGTTTATAGAGTTGCTTGAATTTCTCATTAAAAATATCTATGTGAAATTTGGCAACACAATATATCAGCAGCATATAGGTATTCCAATGGGTATTAATTGTGCACCCCTGTTGGCTGACCTGTATCTGTTCTCTTATGAATATGACTATATGCAGGCGCTTTCAAAAACCGATCCATTCAAAGCCCGTTCCTTCTCATTCACCAAACGCTATATAGACGATCTTCTCGCTGTGGATAATCGCTATATAAATGACGCAGTGAAGGATATATATCCACCTTCACTGGATTTGAAGGAAACTACAGATAGCCCTACAGGCACATCATATTTAGATCTCTATCTCTATAAAAATGAAGCGGGCATTCTCTCTCGTCGACTTTATGACAAAAGAGATGATTACAATTTCGACATCGTAAACTATCCCTTTCTGGATAGTAATATTCCAGTGGGACCTGCATATGGCGTATACATATCTCGCTTAGTAGCATTTGCTAGATCCTGTGTTAAATGTGATGATTTTAATCAACGTCACAAAACATTGTTGCAGAAACTTATAAAACAGGGCTATTCCACCAAGCGCCTCCACTCAAAGTTTCTCAAATTTGGCGATACATATCGCATGCTGATAGCAAAATACGAACGTAGCGTGCAAGATCTATGGCGCTACGTTTCGTAACTTGTGTCTAATTCCGCTTAACCCGGGGCTAGGGGCCGTATGAACCCATGTACTTCAAGATCCTCATGGTACTCATATGAACAGTCACAATCAAAGCGTGACTGAGATACATCATTTTTAGATGACGACTCTATAACGAATATTATGGATTAAGAATACTGATCAGCGATACGGATTTGATATTTTTGGAACATCATGATGTCTTGCCGGCATCATTGAAAACTGTTGACCGCTTCTCTCTTGCAGGAAACAAGCCTATGTTTATGTATACTATGATTGTCTTTTTGAATTTGGTGCTAATACTGTTATGTGGAAAATGGAATGTCTTTGGATTATGGGCGCGGATATTCTCTAATGGACGACGGCTGGATTATGAATGACGGACTAGACGCTTGTAACCCTATTCACTCACTCACCCTTGTTTATTGTGAAAGTGTGCTATTCTTTGAAACACAAATTTCTGTTATTTTACATTGTGAGTTGTTTGTGTTTCACACCTAGTTGGTCCCATCTGTATACTGAATTACGTTTATAATTCAGATTGAGTTGAGCATTAATTTTACTTCTTCTCTCTGAGAAAATTTAGAATTATTAGCGTGACTGTGAGTGTATTTCTCCGGGAAATCTGTAGAAATACTCTCGTTCGACGACATGTGGAGTGTTTATTGATCTTCTCCTAGTCTGTTGGCCGGGCAAGGATCAAGCCTGAAGTTTCTCGGTCTTCTACCTGGGACAGCATTAGTCTATTTCATCGAGCGGTCTTCTTGTATGTTGAGCCCTGCGCAAGGATGACACGCAAATGCGTGAAGTCTTCTCCAAGTATGATTACCGGTACAGTCTACAAGAACAACAGACGGCTCTTTAGCAATGTTCTTTACCGTTTTCTTCTTCTCGACAGCTTGTTCGTGCTAGGTCATTTCAAATTCTGAATTTTTAATAACCTTAATTTATCTGCCGGCGAGAGACTTTAAATGTATTTCCTCTCTTCGGGAATTTTAAATTCTTTGAGGATCTTTTTAGTTTACGTGGAAATCTCTTTGTTCTGGATGTCGGTGGTGTTACTACTTTTGGTTATAAATAGTGACATTGTTTATAAATGTTTAACATTCTCTCCATATAAAACTCCAGTACTGATTTTCATGTACAGGAGCCAAATTACATCGGGAGATGTCATAATGTAATCATGTTCACTGACACAGTAATCATGTTCACTGACATAAAGATCCATAATGCTATTTACCTCATTGAGGTTACGTTTGTGTTTAACGCTAGGAACATTTAATGTGTTCATCTCTACGGCGTTTCTAATTTAAAAAAAAAAAAAAAAAATTATTACAATCGAGTCCGGGGTTACTGTTTGCAACACCTTCCTCGTTTCGCACCTCAACGACGTTCCATTACGTCGTTTCGTTGTCCTCGTACACCTGTACGTCGTTTCTCGCCGTTACGTCGTTTTTCTCGTACTTTTATAAGGTTGTATCCTGCTCCATTATGAGCATGTATATACTTTATGTTGATGCAAATGGGGAAATCACTACGTCGTTTATCACACACGTTTCTCTCATTTTTCACGATTACGTCCTTCTGTTACACCTTGACGACGTTTCATTACGCCGTCATGTGTTTTCTCATACACTTGTGCGTCGTTCGCGTACATCTGTTAGATGTTCCGGTACGCCATAACGCCGCTCCTTACGTCATTTCTTCGTTTGCGAGATGCATATTTTATATCTATTCATCCTCGTTTTCGGCACTTCCTTCGATTCTCCATCGTCGGTCGTCGGTGGGAGTGGAAGTCCTTCCGTTTGGCGTCAACCTTCCCCTTGTATCAATTCCTCTCGGGTTTTCACATCGAGATTTACTTTCGTCGTTACACTACGAAGAGAGTTGTGTTCAAGCCTTTTTGATTCCAGAAATTGTGTTGGAATCAACAGTAATTGGTCTTGAATTCAGCACAGCTTTTGTGTTGATTTATGTTTAACACAGAACCATGTTGATTTCAACACACAAACATTTTGTGTTGAAATCCATTTTACCACAGGATTGTGCTTAAACAACACAATGTTTTTTCGCGGTGTACTTGGGGGACAGTTTTTCGACTTTCTCCTTCAAGTACTTCGTTCCCGGATAGACCGTTGCACCAGTTTGTTAGACTTTGACATTATGGTTCTGTCATCAACTTTAGGACTTTTCATTTCTATGCGGGACCTTACTCACTATGTTCGTTTTTCGGGTTCGGTCACTGCAGTGGATTTATTTGTCCTGGTGCCGAGAATGTGATGCCCTTCCCGACTGTGTCTCTTTGTTTCCCTGTATTTGACTTCTTCCTTCACTTTTATCGTGATATGAAGTTCAACTCGGCACCCTTTAAGGGTTCCGATCTGCTTGGGCTAGGGTTTTTACATTTTCTACCGGCATCGTCATTTGTCTAAACGCCAATATCTCTGCGCCCTTTCGGCTTTCACTTACAGTCTCGCCGTACTCGCCAGCTGTTACCGAATTGGGATATTCATGTGGTTCTGTATGCTCGGTTTCGTCCGCCTTTTGAACCTTTACAGTCCGCCTCTCTTTAAGCTGTTTCTACAAGTCTGCTTTGCTGGCGGCTTTTGCTTTGGCGTCTAGTGTGTCTGAACTTCATGCTCTTGAGAGATCATCTATGACCTGGACGGCGGATTGGTCTCGCATTTCCTTTCGACCCATTCCTGAGTTCATCGCCAAAATGAGTCTGTTCGCTTAGGTCCGTGCGCTCAATGTTCGTACTCCATCCCTGCGTTGTCAGACTTCGTGCATGGCCTCGAAGACGACCTTTCTGTTTTGCCCTTTTCGAGCCATTCGCCACTATCTTACTCGTATCGATTCCGCTCGCGGCTCTCGTCGTCTGTTATTTCTGTCCCTTCACCCGTCCGCAATGCGTGACATTACTAAGAATACCATTGCCGCGTGGTTGAAGAAGACCCTTAAGTGGTCTTATCTATTGGCCATTGACGCTCCCCCACTACTGTCTACTGCTTCTTCTCAGGAGAATCGTGCCATCGCTACGTCATGGGCTTTATGGAAGAACTTGTCCCTCCATGACATTGTCCAGTCTTGTGCCTGGACGGCAAACTCCACGTTCACCAATTTCTATCTGAGAGATATGTCAGTGCAATCAGATAGAGTGACCACGCTTGGGCCGCTGATGGCTGCCCAGCACGTGGTCAAGTAATTTCAAAAAGGGGGGGGGGGCATTTTTCATCATCGCAGCAAGCCAGCCAGTTTGCTGTATCATCTCCCAATCATAACATATGTCCACATATTACATGATCACCTAGAAGTTAGAAATAAGTCAGCTGGCCACTCAAGTCATCAATCAAGTCAGCTGACTCTCAAGTCATCAATCAAGGCCTGACACTATGGTGAGTTTTAATCTTTCCCTTAACTGCAGATTTGCTTGTGTCATTTCAGGTTGAAACTGACTTCCTTCTAGTTGATCTCAGCTGGGTCTCCTACGCTCAACTCCCAAGACAAAGAACTGACACTTTGTGCCTGCAAGACCTGTTCAAGTTTCAAGGTCCAAGTATGGAGAGTTGACGTTAGGCGGCATTGTGGACTGAGAGTGGTGTCGCTTGGCGCCCTCTAAGCTTCGGGCAGTGCTCCGCTCCTTCTTGTAGCCTCAGGGGCCCGGGGTATCCTTCAGCTTGGTAGAATTGTGTACCACACCACGATCACAGCTACATGGAGGAAGACACTCAAAAGATAAGTATCTTCTATTACTACTCCATAATCGCCCACTGCATTACCGACCAGGGTTCTTTTGTTGAGATTTATTGTCATGCCTGTGATCATTTTAGATAGAGGCTGAGATGGCCGAGTGGTCTGGGCCGTTTGCTGTTACTGCTGGCGATTTGGTATCGAACTCTGAGGACGCGGGTTCGTGTCTCGCACAGGCTGACCTTTTCCAGCACTAGTAATTGTACCTTACTGAGAGACTGTTATCTTAAAAATAATTGGATATAAATGTTATCTTAAAAATAATTGGATATAAATGTTATCTACTCAGTAGTAATAGGTCAGTTTGCCAGCCGCCATCTCTCAAGTCATCATTTTAGGCCTGACACAATTCTAACTTTTAATCTTTGACTTTACTGCAGTTTTGCTTGTGTCATTTCAGATTGACACTGACTTCCTCCCAGATGATCTCAGCTGGGTCACCTACGCTCAACTCACAAGACGAAGAATTGACACTTTGCCAGTGTCAGCAACAGTCGAATAAAGTACAGAGAGTTGACGATTGCGTAGAGTTGACTCCGGGAGCAAACGCAGTCAACTCCAACGCATCCTACAAGACCTGTTCAAGTTTCAAGGTCCAAGTATGGAGAGTTGACATAAGACGGCTTGCGGACTGAGAGTGGTGTGGCTTGGCGCCCTCTAAGCTTCGGGCAGTACACGCTCTCCCCGTTCTTAAGGTCCAGCCAAGTATCTCCCTGTATGCACGGGCTTGCTGGCTATTGCCCCCCCCCCCCCCAGGACATACAGTGCCTACCAAGAAGACCTTCTAGTAGCCTTAGGGGCCCGGGGTATCCTTCAACTTGGTAGATTTGTGTACCACACCGTGAGCACAGCTACATGGATGGAGACACTCAAGATAAGTACTACTGTATCAACTCCATGAATTACCCTTTTACGTCTCTGACCAGGGTTCAACTTGTTGAGTATTAATGTCTCATGTTTATACCCATGTCTGTGTCATCCCAGCGATTACTTATCCTGCTATGGGAGTTACGACAAGGCCGAGGTTCCCACCTCCATATGTTGGTACTGTGGGATTAATTAAAGCAGGTTTACGATTTGGGAATCAAATATTAAACATTTATAAACAATGTTTCTATTTGTTACCAAATCAAACCTGCTTTAATTTGATTGTCCCTCCCTTCCGTCCCCTCATGCCGCGGCCTTGCACACTACAGGTCTCGGTTGTTACAATGAGAAAGAGGATAGGAATGATTTGAGCAGAGCCTTTTATAGTAACTCCACTGGGATGAATGGGAGAGCTCCCCTAGGGGCGGACAACTCTCCTCTAGGGGAGATAACTTTTGGTTTTAACTTCCGTTTTTACGGTTTGAATCATCTTCCTGACGGAGATTATGGCATTAATTAAAGCAGGTTTGATTTGGTAACAAATAGAAACATTGTTTATAAATGTTTAATTTTTCAAAAAAATATTTAATATCGTAACATACACCATCATTTCCTGTAGAAGACAGGAAAATCCAGGAAATCCATGAATCCGTTTTATCGAGTTTGGTCTTGTTCTTATTCTGTTAACATTTAATTCAACTTCAAAGTTCACAAATGTGAGATGCTCGATTTTATAAAGAAATATTCCATTAAATGTCAATAGAATGAAAACTAGACCAAAATTGATAAAACTGAGACACGGATTTCCTGTTGGAGTTGTCTTCTACATGAAATGAAGATGTAAGTTACGATAAGTTGAATAGCCCATACTGAGAACCTTTCATATTCTTGGAACGTGTCAGTCGTGTAAAAGCTCCATGAAATCATTTCGAGAGGTTTATAATGCAAATATCTTTCAAACAGTGTTTATCCTACAAGACTTGTACCCACTAAGACATCTTCGCCAAGGTGACGAAAACAGACGACAGATCGATGTATTTGCCTTCGATGATAGAACAGTGCCTTCGGAACGAAATGACCATGAGCCTGAACCTCGCATTCCAGTATAAGGAGTTCTAATTCTGAGCCCAGAAGATGTGATAGTTTTCTGACAATGGCCATCGGCCTTTTGTGAACTAGAATGGCACGAGAGTGTAGATTGTTCTGGTAATCAGCCCGAATGAGGGAATACCGTCGGCTACGTATTAAACCAACCAACCGAGATAAATGTTAGAAACGAGAGCAATGACAGGCTGCGTGAATAAAAAAAAAATGTAGCTCAAAATATATAAATTACAGGATAATGTAGATTGTAGTAGTATATAACGCCCTAATCTATACCAATTCGTGGGTGGGGTAATTGCGATGAAGATGTTGTTTGTTACCTTAGATTTTGGACCTTGGGTCCAGCTTTGACCTCGAACATTCTTGGTCATTTCTGTTCATGTAACTCGCGGGTGAATAAAAAATGGGACCTGGAAAAATTCCGGATATCTCGCCAAAACTCTAAAACTCGCGTGGAGTAGAATGACGTCATGGCGCACATGCGCAGGCGAGGAATAGTAAAGAAAGATCATTTAGGGGTATGCATCCTGGGTCCACATGTAGCGTGCATGGTCTCGTCATTAAGCTGTCGTGGTGTAGAATACGACTGGCGTGGTTGATCGGTGATATACACATGCGCACTCTGTGTCAGTTCATCCAAATCTATGATCCGCATTCGAATATGCCGTACCGGATTTGGACGAAATGCTTGTAGAATACCGGTCAGCCTACGTGTTGGCGATCAAAACAGTCTTGGAATACGCACTGGCAGAGCCCAGTGAGGTTATAAAGACAGGAACTTCGGTGCCTCTACCCGTTCTAAATATAGCATGAAAACCTGAGTCCTGAGCAGTGGTCATCTTGAAGCGCTGGGAGAAGGTATTGGACACCTTGTATTGCATCCCTTAAAATCTTGAACATTGCCCTGCAACCTCCGTACCCGATCCAACCTTCAGTCTTGATGATGACACGAGACAGATTTTACGACAGGATTTAGGCGATATTCAGACGGCACAACAGTACAATCTGGTGCTTCAACGGTCCAACTAGACCAACCCCACCGTCAGTCGCACATCTAGCACAAATCGTCCCACAGCCGGATGTACCTCCATCAGCCCCGCAGTGGGTGGCAAACGAAGTCATGAAGAGCCTATACTCGCCTCGTTCTACAGGAGGAATGGCTTGTTGCAGGAATCTTTGAAAGACAATCCGAACATGTTCTAGAGCGAGGAAAGTGAACTCCTAGTCCAGAACCAAGTGGTGCCCATACTTATATGGTAGATTTGTTGAATGATATGAGGCGTCAATGCAGGTCACAGGTGGCCTCAAACAATGTCAGACTTTTGCATAATGGAGAGACACGCACGTCTCACGAGAAATAGTCGGAAATCTTCAACATTGGGGTTGAATGCAGCAGAAGCATACGCCCGTGACATCGGTCCAAACACCACGTCGATCGATATCCGTGACACGCTCTCGTCGACCACCGAATCCCGAGGCTTGGGACGCCCACGAGGGACAAGGAACGCCCAACGAGGGACATCATTCGTCATGTTTTACCTCACACTGCAAAGTAATAGATATGCAGAGTTGAACCCGAATAACAACTTAGCCCATCACGTCACACAACTGTCGCACCAAATACTTTGGAGGATGGGAATGTGGCCTGGTTGATATCCGATACCCGTATATGTGGTACGAATTCCTGTATGAGAGCAAGACTAGTACGTTTACGATCACTGAAGGTCAGTACAGCACAACCGCCGCGTTCATGAGGGTCAGATCTGATTGCGAATCGGACGAGAGCCCGGAATCAGGCGAACTGGAAGAAACACCCTTCCCGTTCATGTGAACATGACATACAACGGACACATATCAAAACTTTGATCCTGGGGACGAGTGTGAGATTAAGCGTTAGCTCAAGGTTGCAACAGATGCTGGGACAGTCATGTGGGCTACGTCGGCCGTGACTTCGAGCGAACTGAACCATGATGGATCTGAATACGGGATTATACGGACTCGATCGATACAAACATCGTCAGAGATAACAATGTCTCCCCAGTGAAAGGTAAATGCGGAGATCACGTCAAGCAAAACTTATGACTCCACTCACTTTTCTATTAGGTTGATGTGATGCTCGTATCCTGAACTTACAGAACCACTTTGCGATGACGGATGACATCGACAAGGATTATTATTAGGATCGTTACGACTATTGTGACGAGTACATTTTGTTCTGCTTGTACCTCATCCTGACCTTAGACAACGACCATTACTTTAATCTGGTCAAAAAAATCAACTTGCGGATTAAAATCCCCTTCGGGACACCCCTCCTCAGCAATATAAATGTAATTAGCTATGCCGAATTCAAGTAGACTAGAGCCGACACGCTTCCCGCGACTATTCCGCGTTAACGTGGATCTCAATCCTGCTGCGGATCGAGGCCCTCTTCCAAGGGATGTTTGCCCGAGAAGTTTCCGGACAACACTGTGTGTATCCTACCGCGTACGTCCTCAACACAGAGCCGATGGATTCTACCCGGCGAACAATGAATTGCCGGATATTCGACACAAGAATACGGGGAGTGTTTGACCCGTACAGACTGCCACCCATCCATCCATATCTGACCGCCTTTATGGACGAAGGCATGAGAACATTGTATTGGAGTATTCAAGATTTATAAGGCCTGAGCAGTAGCGTGTGCCGACAGTACTGCCAGTTTTATCTTTACTGTGGATACCCCATACCCACTTTCGTGCAGATGTTGACGACGATACCGGGACGAGGACCGGAATATGCTGGTGTATGACTTGATCGAATACATTTCAAGGTACAAGCCCCACTCTGAGCTTAATTTCTCACGAGGTTGATTTCACGTTGTTGTTGTTCAACGAACGAAAGAAAATTATACCTCGCCCAACACCAAGTATTTTATTATAATGGTGTAGGTACAATAGATCGCCGTACAAAACAGTCAGGAGTGGGAATCGAACCAGCTGATCATATCGATCAAGTACAAGAGTGTATGGATCATAGCCGTGCCGGACCTTGACGGGTTGTTAAAGGAGAATTCCTGCAAAATTTTCCATTTCCCAAAATTTTAACTGGATGTCCTAATCACGCCAGCAAGCTCAATAAAATCCAGCGTCCTGTACCTTTTCAGCGGTCAACTCCCTGTTCACTTGCACGGCCCTCTCTACGCCATTTCTTCGTCTGAACGATTTATACCACTGCATACGTGCCCTTCATGGGGTTCCGACGCATCTATGTGGGGATTGTGGTCGAGTCTTCAAATCGGAGGGAGGGAGGGAGGGAGGGAATTTGGCTTAATGTCACACTCAAGTTTGTTTCACTCATATGGTGACAGTCAGTTTGATTGATGGAGGAAGCCGGAGTATCCGGAGAGAACCACCGCCCTTCGGCAAGTAACTGACAAACTTTCACACATGGACTAGCTGGGCTCGAACCCGTGCCGGTTCAGCAGTGTGAGGCTAGCGGTCACCAACAAAGCGCCTTAGACCACTCGGCCACCGAGGGCCCCTGTCATCAAATCGGTCAGCCATTTGATACGCCATGACGGTGTCATCCATGGGCTGTCACCACGCCACCACTCACCACCCTTGAGACCCAACAATGTATCGCCTGTGGAGGTGGATCCCCGTGTCGGAACCTATGGAGTGGATCTACCGCTTCGAGTCGAGAAGCCGATGAAAGACTGTCCACCGCCTCGCGTCGAGAAGCCCATGTAGGTTGATCCACCGCCTCCACTCGAGTAGCCCGTGGAGATTGATCTCAGCGTTGAGGAAATCACCAGTCAACTGACCACCATGCCTAGCTAAATGGGTTTCAACTGATGGTACTAACCACACCAGCTAGCGCTATAAAGCGAACGTTCTGGCATATTTCCACAGACACACTGTCAGCTAACAAGATGTTCACTTATATGACCTGCTCAAAGTCTTTTATGCACCTGTATCACTTGATTCGCCATGAATCTGCCAGCCACGACTCTACCGTCCAGTATACTGCATGATATGTGAGAAGACGTTCAATAGGCAGGATGGGTTACACCATTGGCCAGTGGCAAAGGATGACTGTGAGGAATGCTGACACCGCTTCAAAGGCCTGAGTGAATCATAGCGACACCAAAGCATACGACACCCTATCCCACAGGAACGTTTGCGAGAGGAATGAACCATAGAGGCCAGTATCGAGGCAGATGGACCACCCACCAAACGCAGAAGAGTGTAGAGGCCAGTGTGGATAAGCCCATCCATCCACCTGTCATCCAGTATACCGTTACCAGTACGATATGAGGGGAGACGTTTACTCGTCTGGATGCTTTACCACGTCATGAGTCTGTCAGCCCTGTATACCTGTACGATATGCTGGGAAACGCTCCAGCACCTGGATGTGTTTCGCTGTCTTCAACGGTTTATCCATGTCGCAGCCACGCATCCATTTGCCGATTGTAGACGATTCCTCAAAACCCCGGATCAGAGACACCATCAACGTTTCGACCATTGGCGACACTCTGTGCCGCAAACAAGTTTAAGGTTGGAAATGCACGTAGAGGCCAGCACTGAAGCAGAGAGACCACCAACACAACGGGTGGGGAAACCCATGAAGGTCGAACCTTCGACCACCGCATCGTTTCGACTCAGTAGACGTACCCAGCGAATCCTTCTCTGACGCCCATCCGGTGAGTGAGATGTATCCTCACCACTGGTCCATAATCCGACGGTGCTTTCATCGCCATCGCCCTCTGCTAAACCGCTACAATTTCAGCCTGGATAACCTCGCCCGTTGGGCACATCTTAAGCCATAAGGATACACAGCAGCTGCGGTATTACTATCCAATGCCAACATCCATGTGTTTATTATTACAGAAACTTATGCCTCCACTCAAATTTTCTCAAATTTGGCGATACATATCGCATGCTGATAGCAAAATACGGGCGTAGAGTGCATCTATGGCGTTACGTTTCGTAACTTTTGTCTAATTCCGCTTAACCCGGGGCTATGGGCCGTATGAACCCATGTACTTCAAAATCCTCATGGTGCACATATGAATAGTCACAGTCGAAGCGTGACTGAGATACATCATTCTCTAGATGACGGCTTTACAACGATTATTATGGATTAAGAATACTGATCAGCGATACGGATTTGATATTTTTGGAACATCATGATGTCTTGCCGGCATCATTGAAAACTGTTGACCTCTTCTCTCTTGCAGGAAACTAGCCTATGGTTATGCATACTATGAATCTCTTTTTGAATTTGGTGCTAATACTATCACATGAAATATGGAATAGGTCCGTAGATATATTAATGTCGGAAGCCATAAAGCATTCCTTAGCTCTACTACATACAAGATATATCATTCATGGGATGTTTCTTTGTTTATAGAGTTGCATGAATTTCTCATTAAAAATATATATGTGAAATTTGGACACACTATATATATCAACAGCATATAGGTATTCCAATGGGTACTACTTGTGCACCCCTATTGGCTGACCTATATCTGTTCTCTTATGAATATGACTATATGCAGGCGCTTTCAAAAACCGATCCATTCAAAGCCCGTTCCTTTTCATTCACCAAACGCTATATAGACGATCTTCTCGCTGTGGATAATCGCTATATAAATGACGCAGTGAAGGATATATATCCACCTTTACTGGATTTGAAGGAAACTACAGATAACCCTACAGGCACATCATATTTAGACCTATATCTCTATAAAAATGAAGCGGGCCTTCTCTCTTGTCGACTGTATGACAAAAGAGATGATTACAATTTCGACATCGTAAACTATCCCTTTCTGGACAGTAATATTCCAGTGGGACCTGCATATGGCGTATCATATCACGCATTTGCTAGATCCTGTGTTAAATGTGACGATTTTAATCAACGTCACAAAACATTTTTGCAGAAACTTATAAAACAAGGCTACACCACCAAACTCCTTCACTCAAAGTTTCTCAAATTTGGCGATACATATCGCATGCTGATAGCGAAATACGAGCGTAGCGTGCAAGATCTATGGCGTTACGTTTCGTAACTTGTGTCTAATTCCGCCGTATGAACCCATGTACTTCAAGATACTCATGGTACTCATATGAACAGTCACAATCAAAGCGTGACTGAGATACATCATTCTTTAGATGACGACTTTGCAACGAATATTATGGATTAAGAATACTGATCAGCGATACGGATTTGTTATTTTTGGAACATCATGATGTCTTGTCGGCATCATTGAAAACTGTTGACCGCTTCTCTGGTGACGGACCAGAGACTCGTAATTGCATCAACCCTTCATCATTACGGATCATGCCTCGCTGCCTGGCTGCGCGGCTTTGATCCAGATCACCACTTTGGATCCATTGGCATTGTCTCAGATACAGCACCCCAACACTCAATCGACCGTGGATATGGTGACCAATGCTAAGTTTTTCGTCACCAAACTGACAGATCATCCTTTGACGGCTATGGCTTTAAAGCATAATGTAACATGAATGGTTGCTCAAATTGAACAAGGTGATGACACACAAAGACAATAAATATACCTAGGGCGCCTCCCCGGCTTAGGTATGACGTAACATTGGGGATAATAAAATGCTTGACTTGCAATCCTGTGTTTTTCTTCTCTCATTCAACCCAGTTTGGACTAGCCAATCAGAATAGTGTTATTTTTGTGCCGGCCACACTCGCAGACCTACGCATAGGTGTGTGTGTGTGAAGGTTAATGGGAAGAGGTTAAGAATAAAACACTCTGTGCATAGTTAGCCGTCTCTCTTTCGCAAACATGGATTTTCTGAAAGAGCTATTTTGACCGTGTTAATATGGGTGTCACTGCCGCAGCGTCAGGGTGAATACTGTAAGGTTGACCAGAACCTAGGTTACAGGCTGAAGAGCCGTCACTGATCCCGGTGTGGTCACTCATGCTCAATGGCCTTTGCATCGAGGATTGCTGCCATATACCACTTGTAGTAGGTGATAGCACGCCTCCTCATGGAGTCTACTCTATCGAGTACCGCAACTCTTTCAGGATCTGTTGTCGCCCCTCATTGTCGTCGCAGTCTGGACGACCGCTCGGATATTCGGGTTTAGAAAGGGCATATTTTATACCCGTTACGCATCCGAACATGTGCTTTCTGTACTCCTCGCAGAGTGCGCATGCGTGCATCACTGTCATACCTATGTCGGCACCTCTTCCCACTTCCCTTGTATGTGTTGTAATGACACTGTATGTCGTATCACAAACGTTTCATAAAACCTCCAGATTTGGACCCAGTGTAACTCGCCTAGTCCCACATTACGCCCCCAGGTTACAACCCACACTCACCTGCGTACACCTACATGAGCTTGCGTTAATACTGATGACGTCACCGATGAAGTAGTCTTTCATCATGGATTCTCTCAAGGGCCCACCACCACGTCCACATGCTAATAGATACGGGTATATGGGGATGAACACCATGGGCAGCGGTAAATGCCCATTAGCCAATACTGACCGAGAGTGTGCTGGCGCATATCACCGGACAACCACCCCAGACCCATTCAAAACCATGAAAATTCAATATGAGACCATGGAGGCCACATTTGGCCTCAGGATTGCCCATCTAATCCCAAAAACTCACATTCGTACCCGAAAATGTCCTTTCTCTATTACTCCTCGACTGTGCATCATTACCTCGCCGGTTAATAACGTAATAGAGAAGCTAGCGGCAAATAGAATGTACACATTTTTGAACGAACATAACATCCTTTATTTAAACCAGTTTGTCTTCAGACAAAACCACTCCACCGCTCTAGCTGTTCTATCTTTATATGAGAAACTAGTAGCTGCAAAGGAATCACGCAAATATAGTATTGTTACCTTTCTGCACTTGTCAAAAGCTTTCGATGCTGTTAATCACGAAGTACTACTGTATAAGCTTGATCATTACGGCTTCCGAGGAACTACAAACTCCTGGTTCAAAAGTTATTTATCGTCTAGTTCACAATATGTTAAGTTTAACGACACAATGTCGTTTTCCAACCCTATATGGGCTGTGGAGTTCCACAAGGCTCAATATTAGGCCCTATTCTATTTCTGCTTTACATACCTGACATTAGTAACGTTACTCACCTACTTGATATACTGCTGTTTGCTGACGATACCAGTGTCATTCTTTCAGACGAAAAATATACTAACCCCATTACAGGTATGTCACTGGAACTGGAGAAACTACATACCTGGTTCTCCTGCAACAAACTATCTCTAAATATAGCTAAAACGAAATTCATTTTATAAGACGAAGCAAACGATCAAACGTTGATGCTCCGACAATACCTGTTAATGGTCAAGCTATTTAACAAGTAGCAAAAATTTAAATTTCTTGGAGTTTACTTTAATAGTAAACTGAATTGGCTGTCACATATAACTGAAATTGCTAAGAAGCTATCACGAAATTTAGGTGTTATAAATCATATCAAAAACCAAGTTAATAAAAAAAATTATTCATACTATATTATTCTCTCATTTGTCCCAACTTGACATATTGCAATCTTGTATGGGGCAATACCTACATAAGCCATAGTAGTAGTTAGCAAGCAAAAAAGTTCGCATTTTCCAGGGAGGTAACTCTTGATGCCCTTGATGATTTTTGACATATTCCTGGTTATCTCCCCTGATTCGAACATTTGCATAATAAATCTATGAGACCGCGTCGAAGTCGAGTGCACTATAGTTCCGGTCTCTAGTTGGCATGTATTGCTCCGCGGTGATGCGGTCTGGTGGTGATGCGTCTGCCTCTGCTGAGAAAAAATAGTCCCCAGACTTCAAATACGCTGCATGGTCCGATTGGGTCGTATGAGGTATCAATGTGAAGCATTCGTGAAGGGGCATCTGATGGGCTGGGTGTGGGGTTGAAATGTTGTCATTCTGCGCATGCGCGGTAGACAAAGGGCATGGAAATAGACGTTTTGGGACCGAGGTGGGCCACTAATGGTCCGATGGAGTCGAGTGAGGTATCAATGTGAAGCCTATGTGAGGAGGCATCCGATGGAGTGGGTGTGGGGTTGGAATATTGTCATTCTGCGCATGCGCAGTAGACCAAGGGTATGGAAATAGACGTTTTGGGATCTAGGGGAGCCCCTAATTGGCCGATGGGGTCGTATGAGGTACAATGTGAAGCCTATGTGAGGACATATCCGCCTGGACTAGTGTCTCGGTCGTTGTCAACATTCTGCGCATGCGCAGACAGGGAATTGTGGGAAAAGGATATGGAAATAGACGTTTTGGGATCTGGGTGGGCCGCTAGTGGTCCTATGGAGTCGTATGAGGTATCAATGTGAAGGATACGTGAGGGGGCATCCGCCTGGACTAGTGTGTCGTTCGTGTTCAACATTCTGCGCATGCGCAGACAGGAAATTGTGGAAAAAGGGTATGGAAATAGACGTTTTAGGTCTGGGTCTAATGTCGATGAGGATATCAATGTGAAGGATACGTGAGGGGGCATCCGCCTGGACTAGTGTGTCGACCGTTGTCGACATTCTGCGCATGCGCAGACAGGGAATTGTGGGAAAAGTGCATTGGAAGGAACGTTTTGGGGTCTAGATGGGCCACTAATGGACTAGTGTGTCGTTCGTGTTCCACATTCTGCGCATGCGCAGACCGGGAATTGTGGGAAAAGGGTATGGAAATAGACGTTTTGTGGTCATGGGGAGTCCCTAGTGGGCCGATGGGGTCGAGTGAGGTATCGTTGTGAAGGATACGTGAGGGGGCATCCGCCTGGACTAGTGCGTCGACCGTAGTCGACATTCTGCGCATGCGCAGACAGGGAATTGTGGGAAAAGGATATGGAAATAGACGTTTTGGCATCTAGGGGAGCCCCTAATGGGCCGATGGAGTCGTATGAGGTATCAATGTGAAGCCTATGTGAGGGGGCATCCGCCTGGACTAGTGTCTCGGTCGTTGTCAACATTCTGCGCATGCGCAGACAGGGAATTGTGGGAAAAGGATATGGAAATAGACGTTTTGGGGTCTGGGTGGGCCACTAATGGTCCTATGGAGTCGTATGAGGTATCAATGTGAAGGATACGTGAGGGGGCATCCGCCTGGACTAGTGCGTCGACCGTTGTCGACATTCTGCGCATGCGCAGACAGGGAATTGTGGGAAAAATGCATTGGAAGGAACGTTTTGGGGTCTAGATGGGCCACTAATGGACTAGTGTGTCGTTCGTGTTCCACATTCTGCGCATGCGCAGACCGTGAATTGTGGGAAAAGGGTATGGAAATAGACGTTTTGTGGTCATGGGGAGTCCCTAGTGGGCCGATGGGGTCGAGTGAGGTATCGTTGTGAAGGATACGTGAGGGGGCATCCGCCTGGACTAGTGCGTCGACCGTTGTCGACATTCTGCGCATGCGCAGACAGGGAATTGTGGGAAAGGTGCATTGGAAGGAACGTTTTGGGGTCTAGATGGGCCACTACTGGTCTGATTGAGTCGAGTGAGGTATCAATGTGATGCCTACGTGAGGGCGCATCCGCCTGGGCGGATGGGTGTTAGGAATATCGTGATTCTGCGCATGCGCAGGCAGGCCGTAGTATGAAAATAGACATTTTGAGGCCAATATGGACCACTATGTGTCTAGGGAAGTGTTATTTTGTAGCTCTCGGGGTGCTGACCACGGCTTGAAGGGATGTCCACGTCGCCTGTGACGTCATCAGTGAGAGTAGTAGCGAAAGCGGGAGTTTCGGAGGTGCGATGGAGTGCATTTGGAGTAGATAACGGCCTATTTTTCCATCCAACTACCTGGAAGAGTTACCTGTGAGTGTGAGTGTAGATGCCAAAACGTCTATTTCCATACCCTTTTCCCACAATTGCCTGTTTGCGCATGCGCAGAATGTTGACAACGACCGAGACACTAGTCCAGGCGGATGCCCCCTCACATAGGCTTCACATTGATACCTCATACGGCCCCATCGGCCCATTAGGGGTTCCCCTAGATATCAAAACGTCTATTTCCATATCCTTTTCCCACAATTCCCTGTTTGCGCATGCGCAGAATGTTGACAACGGCCGAGACACTAGTACAGGCGGATGCCCCCTCACATAGGCTTCACATTGATACCTCATACGACTCCATCGGCTCATTACGGGCTCCCCTAGATCCCAAAACGTCTATTTCCATACTTTTGGTCTACTGCGCATGCGCAGAATGACGATATTCCAACCCCACACCCACCCCATCGGATGCCTCCTCACATGGGCTTCACATTGATACCTCACTCGACTCCATCGGACCACTAGTGGCCCACCTCGGTCCCAAAACGTCTATTTCCATGCCCTTTGTCTACCGCGCATGCGCAGAATGACAACATTTCAACCCCACACCCAGCCCATCAGATGCCCCTTCACGAATGCTTCACATTGGTACCTCATACGATCCAATCGGACCATGCAGCGTCTTTGAAGTCTGGGGACTACTTTTTCTCCGCGGAGGCAGACGCATCACCACCAGACCGCATCACCGCAGAGGAATACATGCCAACTAGAGACCGGAACTATAGTGCACTCGACTTCGACGCGGTCTCACAATCTCGAAACCAGAGCTATCCGGTCCTGTCCTCCCTACGGAGCGGCCAATTTTCCAGCGGAGAGCGACCACTGGTGGCGAGGTTGGCGGTCTCATAGATTTATTATGCAAATGTTCGAATCAGGGGAGATAACCAGGAATATGTCAAAAATCATCAAGGGCATCAAGAGTTACTACTAGCCATCTTACTGCATTAATAACTCTCCAAAAACGTGAATAGTATAGTAAGGCTAAATCCATTATCAATGTTTTGGGGTCTAGGTGGGCCACTAGTGGGCCGATGGGATCGAGTGAGGTATCCATGTGAAGCCTATGTGAGGGGGCTAGACTAGGTTGTCGTTTCCATTCTGCTGCGCAGGTCACGCGGGTTGTGACGTCACTTCCGGGTTTCACCTCCAAACCCAGACCGGCCCGCCCCGGCCGCAGCGCGCGGGTTACTCCGGCCGCACGCGCGTCATCACCGGCAGTGCGCGGATGAATGTCGGGTCAAAAGGTCAAAGGTCACATCCAGGTCAAAAGGTCCAAGGTCTCCCTTTCGGCAACGTTCGGAGACAATGTTGCGGCATCGATATACAGAGCTTGAACCCCAAAAGGGGATTGTAAATTAACCTGGGAAGGATGGGCAGTTCCATTTGGACCAATCAGCGGTCGAGATCCGCAGCGCGCGCGGGTTATCCGGCAATGCGTGGGTGAATCCGCAGCGCGCGCGCGCATGAAGACCCCCATACATACCCCAATGCAGGCGCAGACGTAATGTGCCCGGATGATAGACACGGACGTCGCCGAGAAAAACACATACAACACGTCACATACAGTCGCCCCCCTCAAGACCCTCATATATACCCGGATGACGGACGTTACCGAAAAGACACGGACGTTACCGAAAAGACACGGACTTTACCGAAAAGACACGGACTTTAACGAAAAGACACGGACGTACCCGAAAAGACACGAAGGTGAACGACATTGTGGAAAAACCCCACAGACAGGTTATTACATGCATTCCTATGATGTTCACAGGTTACGCCCATTCACGAAGGGCCGTCACAGGGCGTAGTAGAAAAAAGCGCATTTCTAACCTTATTGACCTTATGGCGCAAGCGAGTATAACAAGTGCCCAAGACTCACACGGTGTATAAAACCCTACCCAACAGGTACATGCATTCCTATGATGTTCACAGGTTACGCCTATTCACGAAGGGCCGTCACAGGGCGTAGTAGAAAAAAAGCGCATTTCTAACCTTATTGACCTTATGGCGCAAGCGAGTATAACAAGTGCCCAAGACTCACACGGTGTATAAAACCCTACCCAACAGGTACACTATAACCGTTCGCTTTTCATTCCCCACCATGGCAGCGAGCGGAACAGAGCTTGCGTTATTCCAACTGACGTCCGACGTCACCCTGATCGTTCATGACGATCACCTGGAGCTGGTCCAAGACGCACCGCAGAAGGTGAAGATTTTGTTATCGCTATCAGGCTGGACTCTATTGACACGATTGTTACAGGAAAAAGACCCCGAAAGGGATTTCATGCACGTGGAAGTCGGTGTGCACATACGCACTGCTGGAGAGGATTCCCTTTTTCCCCGGTTGGAACAGCGTGGTGGTACCTATATCACACTCTGTCCACCCTTATGGATGGCACTAAAAGATGTACTCCCCGAGGTGGATGACTTACTACACCCCGAGGTGAAAGAAGGGACTGTGGCTACCCGGAGGCTTACACCTGGCTGCACCCTATTGTTGTACCCCAAACGAGTGGACCTCATCGATAGCGGACTTAGGTGTTGGTGTACGTCTGAACCCAAAGCGCACGTCTCTTTGTCACCAGAAGGATGGACTACCTTGAAACGGGTGTTGTTGGGTGACCTGCACGGTGATAGCATTCACCTGTGTGACGACGTCTACATTTTCTGCGGTCCCTTTTTCGCTTGACTCCTCTGTCTGAACGACGGTGGTTTTACCCTGGACCCCGATCTATGGACGGCTTTGGAACAAGTAGTCCCCATTGTCGATAAGGTACTATCTCTATAGGAGCCACATAACCAATCAGAATAGTACCTATCACGGACTACACCCGTAGAGCTACATCTAGGCGCGCATGTGTGACATGGTCTATAAAACACGTCCCTCTGGATCCCACACCTTCATTTATACGGTTGCAGAGCCATGACGGAGATCCAGCCCTATGCGACTCGCATTTTACAGCATGCCACCGTGGTTAATTCACTCACGGGTTAACGAGCAGTGGTTCGGTCCATGTTTGCAGATGGCGACGACAACGAGGGGCGACGCCAGATCCTGAAAGAGTTCACAGAAGCGGCCCTCGACAGAGTGCACACGATGGAGAGGTGTGCCATCACTCACCACTACTGGACTATGACAGCCATCCTTGATGCTCGGGCTATGGACCACGAGCGCTCACGCCGGAACCAGCGACGGCTGGTTGGCCTAGTCATGGTCTGTGCCCTATTGACCCTGGCGCTGTGGCATTGACAGTGGGACGGGTTGATCTGTCTCCAGCAACGGTTATGTTAACTACGTACACTCCTAAAAGGAGTTTGGTGTTAGATACTGATTGAGTACTAAGAGACAATGAGATTCCAGAAATATGCGATGAACCAGAATACACACCTAAAAGATGTTTGGCGGTTTTACATACAGCTTTATTACTAAGTAGACGGCGAGATTCCAGGAATATATACAACATAAGATAATATGCCGCTACAATGTTCCAGTTTTACGATCCTAATATCGTGAATCAGGCAAAGCTCCGGGAGGCTGTAGGTGTGTTTACGGTCAACACTATTACACATTCACCATAAATACGAGGGTCAGACAGAGTGTGTGTCATTCAACGATCGTCATTGGATCAACCATGTCACCAGTTCTACGAGCCATCCTTCCCCTTACACCCCGGGTGGGGTTACACGTCTATGAAGATAAAGTCACCCTCGTGGAAGACCGTATCGAATACGGTTACGCTACACCGTGACGGCTGGACCAAATTTAAACGGGTGTTGAGCGGCTAGCTCGACGGACACCTCATCCACATAGACAATGCCATCTACGTACACCGTGGACCCTTCTTCCCACGCCTGGGCCGCTACCAAGACCCTACGCGAGGCTTTACCCTAGATCCCGATCTGTGGACAGCCTTCGAGAAAGTGGTGCCCATCGTGGACCAGCTGTTTACACCGGACGAGCGGTCATCAGACGAGTTGGAGTGGGCTCGTGCCCTGAGAGAAGCGGCGGCAGAACCCAATGAACAAATGTCTAGCCATGAACCAGACGACGATGCCATTGATTACCCGGCTAGACTCAGTCAGCCCAGTGACATGACCACCCGATCCTTTGATCTCACGGGGTTCTCCCTATAAATACGAGAGACAGTCAAATCTGGTACCATTCACGTACTGACCATGACGGAGCATATAATACTGGCGTATCTCAGCTTGACCCCCCAGGTCTTCCTGCACGTATATGCGGATAAGGTCGATATCATGGAGGAGGTGGGAGACATCTGTGATGCGGACCCTACACAACCGTGCCCGGCCCACATTCGTCTGTCCCGGGAGGGCTGGACCAAATTCAAACGGGTGTTGTCTGGTGAACTGGACGGCGACCTCATCCACTTGTGTCACGATGTATACATCCGACGCGGCCCTTTCTTTGCTCAATTGGTTCGGCTAGATGGGGGTACAGTCCATTTTACCCTTCACCCCGATCTATGGTCTGCATTAGAAGATGCCGTGGTAGCTGTGGATCAAGTGCTTATCAAGCGGTCATCAGACGAGTTGGACTGGTCATTTACCATGGACACTGTGGAAGCCAACGAAGAAAATCAGAAACTCTGGCCCAAGATATACCCGTTATAAATAAACGATAGAGCCAGGGTTCATCATCATTTGTCACCATGAAGCGCTGGGAGAAGGTGTTGGATAACTTATACTACAGTCCCGACAGTCCGGCGGCCTATAGTGCATTGTCGGCTCTCTATCGAGCGGCCAAACCCCAGGGGATACAACGTGCCCAAGTCCGAGATTGGTTAAGAAAACAAAACAACTATACCTTACATCGATCTGTCCGTCGCCATTTTCTACGGAATCGGGTCATCGTGGGAGGAATAGATGCCCAGTGGCAAGCGGATTTGGTCGATATGAGCTCCTTTGCCAAACACAACGATGGGAATCGGTATATCTTGACGTGCATCGATATCCTATCGAAGTATGCGTGGGTGGTACCCATCCGGACGAAAACGGGGGCGAATCTCAGCGGCGTTCAAAGACATCTTCAAGACCGGGCGCAAACCTTTGTATTTGCAAACCGACGAAGGCACGGAATTCCTCAACAGACCGTTCCAAGCCTTTCTCAAGAAACAGAAGGTGTTTTTTTCCATACGTACAACGAGACCAAGGCTTCCGTGGTGGAAAGGTTCAACAGGACATTCAAAGGCCGCATGTATAAATATTTCACCTATAAGAATACAAGGCGGTACATCGATGTTCTCCTGAAACTTGTGAGTGGTTACAATCGAGCCTATCATCGGAGTATAGAGAGAGCCCCCATTACCGTGACCCAACGCAATGAAGCCCAAGTCCGGCGTGTCTTGTACCCCAGGCAATCGCAGCGAACGACGAAGGCGGTGTTCAAGGTCGGGACCCTGTACGGATC